>JAGFMJ010000552.1:0-14776 GCA_021030925.1 Trypethelium eluteriae
GCACCACCTCCCCCTCCACCTTCCTGCACGACCCGGCCTTGCTCGCCCAGCTCTACGCCGCCTGCATCCTGCACGACCTCGGCAGCGTGTGCAGCCGCAGCAGCCAGCGCTTCGAGATCGATGGCGCGGACGCCGCGTGCGACATCCTTGCTGCGCATACCCACGCCCATGGCGAAGGTGGTGGCGGCGGTGGCAGCGGTGATGATGATGGGCCCTTCGCGACAGAAGCTCAGCGCCGCGAGGTGTGGCTCGCGATTGCGCTGCACGCGACGCCGCAGGTTGCGGAGCGCATGGGGGGACTGGTTGGGCTGGTGAGGGCGGGGGTGGCGATGGATTTCGCGGCGTTTGCTGTTGGGCATGCGGAGGAGGGGAACGAAGGGGGGGAAGAGGAGGAGAGGGAGAGGGAGAGGGAGAGGGAGAGGGAGAAGGTGGAGATGGAGGTCGTGTTTCCGAGGTTGGGGATTGAGAAGGTTTTGGGGGATGCGGTGGTCGGGCAGGCGGTGGAGAGGCCGGGGAAGGCGCCGAGAGGGACGTGGTCGGGGGCGTTGCTGGAGGCGTGGAGGAGGGAGCCGGGGTTTGAGGGGGTGAATCCGGCGTTTTAAGGAAGGAGGGGATGGTATGGTTTATGGTGGCTTATAGTGTGGTTTATATCGTAGAAGAAGATTGAGGAAGAGGGATCAGACTGGAGACTTTATTCTTTTTGGAAGGAAAAAGTTATCTATCTAGCCTCTAGAGCAATGCAACATTCGTGTCTGTGTCTTCGTCTATGACACGATCGTCGTAAAACCGAAATGGGATTAATTATCCGTCATCTATCAGTCGTGTCCATATCGCATCTGAAATCTGATTGTTCGCGCCAGTACGCCATGAATATTTGGGCACTGCACGGACGCGGTGATACTAGGCGTCCTAAGAGGCCTCAACAGCCTTGAGGGCTTGAGGGAATTCCTTCCAGTCATACATGATGTAGATAGCTCCCATTTCCTCCTTGAGCAGCTTGGCCATCGACTCCTGCTTCTCCTTACCCTCGTCAATATACGGGCCAACGTATCCAATGAGCGGGATCTTGGCATTCTTGGCAGCACCAGCACCGCTCTTGCTGTCCTCAATGGCAACGCACTCGCCGGGCTGAACACCAATGGCCTTGCAGGCGTGGAGGTAAATTGCGGGGTCAGGCTTGGTCGTGGGCTTCTCGAGCGAAGTTGCAGCACTGAAGACGTGATCCGGCGGGAAGTACTTGTCCTGGTTAACCTTGCGGATGGAGGCTTGAACACGGCTAAGGGCGCTGGAGCTGACGACAGCAAGGCCATACTTCTTCTCCTTGTAGAGGTGGTCGAGCTGCTCCATGACACCTGGGCATGGTTCCGCGGCTTTCTCGAGCTTCTGAATGACTGCACCAAGCTCGCGGTCGACATAGGTGTTGAACTCATCTTCCGGCATGGTAAAGTTGTATTTCTTCTGGAGGGAAACCATCATGCCGCGGAAGTTCTGGCCGACGAAGTCTGCAAGGAGCTCATGAGAAGTGTAGCGTTCGGGCCTGCCATATTTTTCGAGGATCTCGTTGCAGAGTTCAGCACAAGCTTGGAAGGCAAGAGATTCCGAGAGCACGAGAGTGTTGTCGCAGTCAAAGAGAATTTCTTTAATCTGAGAGAGGCATACGTCAGCTCAGACCAAGCTCCATGAGGGGCACTGAAACTTACCACAGGCATATTGACTGCTTCCGCTTTTTGAGATTCCCGAATTGGTGTTCGTAAGGATAAGAGAAACGCGGCGGACGAGGACACGAGAAATTGGAGAATAAATAATGGGTTGTGGCCGTCGAAATGGGTTGAGGCAGACAAGGGGACCTCGTTGCCAACACTTTTTTGTACCTGGCTGCGACTACGGTTAGGTGTCCACTTGCGGGGTGGCCTAGCCGCGGCGATCTACTCTACGGAGAAGATCCTTGTAGAAGGTGGCTCAAGGTGGTGCAAAATTCAGTTCATCAAATTAAATCTGAAATCACTTCAATGGTTTCATTCGCCGTCGATTGATCCCGAGACTACAGAGCGATGCGAGGCTCTCACATCGCTGTCTTGGCTCTCTCACCGTTCAAATGTCTCCACCATGTCGAAGAGTGTAAATGCCATTTCTTGATCCACGTGCATGATAATGTTCACCGCTCGTCCCCGAAAGCAGAGGACCCAAAAAATCTGGCCGAAGCCTTATGCACGACGGCAGCAACCATCCCAGGCTAGGCTCCATCCATCTTGGATAGCCACTTGCAGCCTGCGCAGCCTCACCATGCGCCAAAAATCCCAGGATTACGGAAAGTGCGATTTCAACTTGCCATAAACTTCGGCCTTCCTTGGTGTCGTGAATGTGCGCTCTGCAACACGCTATTTGCCGCCATGTCTGCAGCAGACTCGTCACTTAGGCGAAACAAACCCCGTATCCAGTTGGACAGCAAGCAGCGTCAAATGCCTACGCCCAGTCGGAACCCCGCCTCGTCGCCAGGCTGGTTGACTCCCCGCAGTAAGAAAGAAAAGTCGAAAGATTGGCAACCACGGGACGCCAATCGGCCAGTCAGTGCGCCTTCTACCACTGGCGGGTCCAATGTCCTGCGCGGCTCTGGAGAGCAAAGACTTTCACCGGGAAAAGGCTCTTTCTTGAAAGCAGGTAATACCTTCAGCGGCGAGGCTATCTATAGACACGCTGATTCACACTGCGGTAGATGATCTTGTCTCCGATAAGCCGCGAGATATCAAAAAGAGAAGATCAGATACTCGACGGCTGTCTCAGACTCCAATTAGGCATGTCTCCGATGGACCAGTTCTGCAGAAGAAATCAAAGTGGCTCTCTCCTCAGTCGGCTCGTGATGAGGCAGGAGGAGAGACTCACGGGCCTCTCAGTTACGCTGAAGCAGCCCTTTCCTCACTGCAGGGTCCTGTAAGGCATGTTCAAACGGCTCCGGCCCATATTATTGTGGATAGACCTTCGTTACACCCATCTATGACCAATTCGAATTCCAGCATCCATCGAGATCATCCAAGACAAGACAGTCTGGATGATGAGTCCAGCGCTCCGCCATCTATCTTTGATGAGGAGCACGACGATATTGACAGGCTTTCTGACTTTGCTACGGACATCTCTTCATCAGTACTGAGTGATCACGGCCTGCCTCCAGACATTGATCCTGATGAGAGGCTTGTGCATCCGCAAAAGTACCTTGGCGAGCTTCAAGATCTTGAAGCCAATGTCGCCGGAAACTCAGGATTGTTTCTTATGATGCAATCTAATCGACAATTGTATCCGATTGGCGATCAATGCAGATTGCGCTTCAACTTTGACTGCTTCAGCCCAGAGGGTCGGACGGCAAGTGCAAAGTCATATGACGAGTTGATCCTCGACTTGCGTCGAAAGGGTTCCAAGGACAGCGCATCCTCAGACGCTTTGATAGCTTTCCATTTGCTTGAGTCCCGAAACCTTATGCTGGCAGTCGTCTCGAACATCGAACGGATGAAAAATGCACGGTTTTGCCAAAGTTCGATTAATGTCCTAACCGTCGATCAAGCTCGTCCTCAAGTCGCCCGACTGACTGAAATCCAATTAGAGTTAATTTTTCGCCTGTACGAAGCCATTGAGGTAGCTATGGGTGAAATAGCTCGTGTAGTTCGAGCAGGAACTTTCAGTATTGGACCAGACACCTCGAAGCATCTACAAAGTATCACGGCTGAATGTGAGAACTTACTTTCCAAGCTCAAGCTTCCGCCGGCGCAAGCACAGGTCAGCATATGGCGAAAAGCCGTTATGGTACTTGATCTAGCAGTCGTGTCGTACTGCGGAGCACACACAGAACGGTTCGATGAGAAATTCCTTGACGAGGATCTAGATCTTGCCAAAATTACCACCGCTTGGTCGTACGATAGGATATGTGCCGATGGTATCATGATCCGGCGAAGACAGCTCTGTTGTCTGGACGGTTTTCTCGGTGATCGACCTGTCTGGGTTCTGCAAAGTCAGGAGCTATGGGCTGACTCTCGCGATCTTTATTTGTCTGCTGACATCGACCAATTCGCCGATATCTGGGGCCCAGTCTGGGCAGTAAAACCGTCCGAAGATTCCGACATGATTGTGAAATACAATGCTGGTCCTGGATCGATATTGCCGTCCGTTGCTGGTCGAGGTTCACCGCCCACTGAAGACGGCGAGGTCCTCTGCCACTGGTACAGACATGACGAGGAGCCGGAGGGAGCTTCTTCTGATCTTCTCCCTGGCTCGAGATTACTTATAGGGGCTTCTACGATTGTTGAGCACACAACTTCCCAACTGAAGGAGAATGACCTCTGTAGCAACCATAAATTTACTGTTTTGCAACAGCTCCGGCAGGTGAATTGTGTGGAAGAACTGGGAACTCGCAAGCCAAGCACGTATCTCGCCGAGAATCAAGTTTCAGCCCAGGTAGGGTACGGTGGGGTTGCCCTTGGTGGCGCAAGAGTGTACAAGGTCAGCTATCGAAATGTCATTGAGGGTATCTTCAAAGCTTTACTAACTATATAATTAGAGACAGCATGGCATTTCGTTGAAAGAAGCAATCATTGAAGCATGGCGTAATGGCGGAGGTGAAAGGAACCCCGCTATTCTTGCCCAGTGGTTTGGTGTTGAGGTCAGTTTTTGCAGTAGAAACGCACGCCGCATGAGATTGAAGCAAATTCTGAACTCCACCACTATGCGAAACTGGCTTGATGCGTGTAGGAACCGAGAGCATACGCCATGTGACGAAGCCTTCGACGAAGCGCTCGAAAGCCGGAATCCCCGCGCCTTTTCGGATCTCTTTATCAGTCATAGGGAATGGCGGAAAGATCTAGGTCAACTCGTTTCATGGTGTCTAGAGGGTCTGCAACACTCCAGCGTTGATGCTGACCGGGTATTGAGAGTCCTGTGGGTACCGCGATTTGATCAAAGATATCGTATCAAAATCCGACACAATCCCCATAGCTGGACCGGTCTGTTGACTGATACGGAAGAAATGTGCTCAATGGCAATCATGTCTGACAAATGTTTGCACACGGACTATAAAGATGCCACGGGTTGTCAGGTCCAAGGCGCTCAACCAGGGCGATTGAATGCAACAGTGCTGGAAACAGCTATCATGGTGAATGAGGCTGCTCCACGCCCCAAAGGGCTTGAGTTGAGACCGCCGGAAAACGAGAAAAGCAAGCAAGCACGATGGAGTATTAACCGTGTACCGCGTGATGAGAAGTTCGTCCTCGATACATGCCGCCTGCGTGTCATCGAATGCTTTGCACGTACCCGACTCCTGGTGAATTGGGAAGCGGGCGTCATGAAGAAACTCCACAATGCTCGGCACAAGGTTGCGAGAACGATTGGGAAGGAGGCATTGTACCACTGGGAGCTCAAATCCGAGGAGGACTGGCCCACGAAACCAATCCCCCTTTTTGTGGTCTCCCAGTTCAAGTACAAGCGCTAAGATGCTTGGCGGATAAAAATTTGCGAAAAACTTCGAAAATGCATATTTTAAAACAGAGTGAGATGACGACTCCGCAAACAGGAAAATTGCGGAGTTGGCGCCTGTTGGAAAAATACTCTTTCAGATTGGCATGCGGTGAATCCTTTGTCGAGACTTTGTCTCATTCCAACGGTGTAAGTTCTGGCTAGGCATTCGCGCATACCTCGAGCCGTTATATGAGCTTCCACGGGTTGGTAAGCTCTTTCCGAAACACTACCGGGCTTGTTGCTATGGAAGCACTTTCTTTTCGGCCCACGTTTTCGCCCTTCTCCAGGTCCGACCTGTGACTCCTTATTCTCCATCTTGGTGTGCTCTATGGTCTACGACGTTCGTTTAGCATCCTCTGCATATTGTGTCTCCATATCAGCTCGGGCATGTTGTTGCTCTTCCGTTCGGCGAGAGAATCACGCCTGCTTCGTAAAGGCGAGGGAGTCTGAACACGAGCCACGGACTCGCGATGCGTCGTTTCCTCAAGTAAGAGGGTCACAGCGAGCTTCAATGAGTGGAGAGTGAAGAAAATTTTTTGATCCTGGGGGTTGAGCGCAGCCGCCAATCGCTCTAGGCGCGACTTGGATCGCCCGTCCTGTTCTCGTCTGGCTAATTGTGGGAGTACTTTTGTAAGGAATCTATGTGCGGACATCAATTTCTGGGTTTTCATGCGATCTGACAGGTTGAACCATGTAGGAGAACCAAGTGGCTCTTTCTCAGCTTGCTCTTTGAGGCTACGGAGGGTATCCGTCACCCAGTGGCGCGCCGACACCACTTCAGCCTCCTGCGTTGTCAATAGATCAGAGACTCGCATGTTATGGAACAACATGGTCTCGTAGAGCAGTCCGAATTCGTTGGACGTTAAGACTTCGTCGGACTTGAAGATTTCGTCGGCAAGCAAGCTCTGATTTCGCTCTTGTGTTTCGATTCTCACCAAGGCTTTTCCTACCTGTTCCTGGAGTGCTGCAACCTCCCCACTGGTCCTCGGCCGGGCTAGACAGTCACGGAATACTTCCATCGGGAGTAATACACAGGCCGCGCCGATGACATCCTTTATAGCATTCCACATGTACTTTGGCTGTATACCCGCGATCATGAGCAAGTCCTGTTCTTGTTGCAAGTGGCAGTGCAATAAGATGAAGTCGACGATGATGAGGGCAATCCCTTCCATGAGAGCCCTTTCGCAACACCCGATGCCTTCTGGTTGTGTCTTGCTATCGCTAGAGCTATCGCTGTCATCGTTGTGGATATGTCTTTCCGCATCACGGTTGGTCGAAGCGGTCTCATTGGGGGCCTCCCCGTCTGATTCTTCGATTATAGTATCCACTCCATCGGTTGCTGGGTTCGTCGATCTACATATACTCAGTATCAGCGTTTGGCCTTAGTTCATCAGATTTCAAGAAACCACGACTCTCTTGACCCACTTTTGAACCGAATTCGAATGCGGTCTCGGTCCCCAAGCAAAACCGACATCGGGCGGTGGATGATCAGCCGAATTGTCATTAGAAGGACATTTTCCCCATAGCTCGGAGAAAGAGATGTATGACATGTTGGTGATGCAGTTGTCGATGAATGCGACAAACGGCGAACGTATGTGTGCCTAGAAGATATGGCAGTTGAGCGCAGATTCTATTTTTAGGAGGAAAGATGTGCGGAGAATGGTATTGCAGGACGAATCATTGGTGAAGGGTTGGAAGTTCATTTCTGGTTCTGGGGACTTTTCGCGTGCCTTCACGACCAGTACTCACACAACCAAGTCGCGTTTTAGGTTTGAACACTATCTAGGTAGGAAAATTTACTACCCACTTCTCATCAGGTTCAATTCTCATGACTACCTTACGGCGGCTGGGGGGTTCCTCAACTGGTAATTAATACAATGTTATTTCGAATTTATAGTTATGACCTTCTTGGTCCATGTTAACACCGCCTTAACATGGGCCAACATGGTCATAACAGTTAAACTGAGGTAACATTGTATTAATTACCAGTTGAGGAACCCCCCAGCTGCCGTAAGGTATGCACTTCTTATCGGATGCAATTCTTATGACTATGCACTTTTCATTGGATTCAGATTCTCATGACTATCTTGGCTATACTGCCGTGTTGTGACCATCTTTCATTAAGCCTCCGTGCACAGTAGCTCTCTGTAATAGCTTCTGCAACATTGAAAAACCGAGTTCTCCCATATTTCTTAAGCAGGATCCGAGTCTTCGGAGCACTTACGGCACTTGCACTGACCGTCAAAATGGCACAAACGCGGACAAGAGTGACCACATTCCATAATTTTGCCACAGGGTGTTTGGCACGCCCCATCATTGATCTCAGTCCACGCATAAGGATCTGCGGACGCTCGTCAGTGTCATACTTCCTTGTACAAAATAGCGTAAGTGCACAACTTACCACCAATAAAAGTCCGACGCTGATGCGCTTCGCACGCAACCGGAAAGGAACTCCCAACACGACATGGAAACTGCCATGGCCTCTCCTCAACCTTACCTGCTCGTCCCGCCATGATGTCTAGGATCTGCGCCCATGTCTTGCTTTTGGACCATAGAAGACCGCTGTTCCCGAAGATGTACAGGCCGCGACGCGCGCGTGACATGGCGACACAGATACGATTGACATTGCCTAGGAAGCCGATGTTGTCAGTGCCGGACCGTGCGAGGGAGAGAATGATGATGTCCTTCTCCTCTCCCTGATACGAATCGACGGTACGGACTTCAAGATTGGGGTTCGCCTGGTCGCGATAGCATTGAGAGCTACGGATAAGGCGTTCGATTTCCTTGCGCTGGCCGTTGTAGAAGGTGAGCAGTGTGATCTTATCGATACCTTCTCCGCTACGAACGAGATAGGCAAAGAGGCTGGCAGCCATCTTGGCTTCCTGGGTGTTGACAAAGGAGAGGTCGGTATCTTTGCTTTCGGACCATGTATGATCAAGGAAGAAGGTATTGATTTTTCCCATCCCTTTGATCGGCGGACGATGAGACTTTTGTGTGACGAGGTCATGGTCGGTGAGGATGTTGCCATAGATCGGAAATAAAAGACGGCGAATCTCAGGAATCATCCGGCGCTGCTGGGATAGGACGCCATACTCGACATTGTTATTGATTAGGCGCTCAAAGAGCGACAAGTTCATATGTAGAGCATCTCCATGGCGTTGATAGTGGCATGCAGGTCTTAGTTGCTGGTGATCACCGACTAAGATGAGCTGTTGAAGAGACGGGAGACAAGCCGAAGTTACTGAGCCTTCTAGCGACTCTCCAGCTTCCTCAATCAAACAGATCTTAGGCTTCAATGCACATATCAGAGCTCGATATTTGCTCAAGCCGGTTGTTGTCATACCAATTATTCGTTGATTCCCGAGTACGAGCAAATCACGCTCCCAACGACCGATGCGACGACCTTCCGCGGGTTCAAGGAGGGCTGTCGCCGTGCTTCGGAGAGCCTCAGAAATTTGATCCTTGTACTTGTTGAGCCAGACACAGTAGATATGGCCTCGACATGCCTGGGGAATCTTCCACAGGTCCTTAGCTTTTAGCAGTTTCTCGAGTATCAGTGTCATCGCAGCTGGTAGAGCACTTTTTTTGCCTGTATGGCTATGCGCAACGCAGATATAGCGGCCGTTGAGGTTTTCGAATGCTTCCGCTCCTGCTGCAACATTTTCGGCTTCGGTCCCTCGAAAGGCCTCGATCTCGGTTTCGGGATCTTCGACTGCATTGGACTCTAACTGGACTGCCTGGGCACCTGCGGTAGGAACTCGAGCAGCTCCAAGCCATAACTCGAGCGGAGCCTGCGCATTTTCTACATGCTGTGACCATCCCGCGGCACCGTGTGCTAGGCTATCGATTTGGCCTTGCGAGATTATGCCCTTTTTCAGGAGTTGGTTAGGATCGAGAACTTTGTGTTCGGGACCTAAAGCAGCCAGATCATTTGCCAAGATATTGGCAATGGCATCCATCCGCTTCGCGCTTCTCAGCCTTAGGTCGTCTGCCATTTTGACCTTCCTTACTTCCTCCCTGAGGACGGCTATGGAACGCTGTACGATGTCTGGATCCTTGGAAAATGCTCCAAGACGGGCATACCGAGGTTCGAAGACTGCAATTTGGCGCAGAATCTGGTCCAGTGCATGATTTGTCTGACAGGCGACGAGTATGGGCGGATCGTCTTTGGGAATTTCCCTCAGAAGTACTTTCATAGCAGCGACTGAAGTATAGGTTTTGCCTGTTCCCGGTGGCCCCTGCACGATTGACAATTTTTTGGTCCTCATTCGAGTCAGCGCTGCCCGTTGCGAAGGATCGAAAGACCCGATATCAGTGCCTGGTCAAGTGTTTAGTACGCGAAATCTTGTGGAGAGATTGAGATATCAATCTCACTTTGGTGAAGACGTTCCGGAAGACTTGAGTAAGTTCCACTCAAATCTGTTTGCCGTTCATCCCCTTGGAGATACTCAGGAGCATCTACTACAGGTTCTGCATAGACCACGTGTTCAGAAAGAGGGAAAGGTTCCACTGACATATGCTGCAGGGCTGTCATGGTGTGGCGATGTGCTTCGTAGAAGCCGCTTCGTCCTTCTACCATGACGTAGTCTTGATGTGCTTCAACATTGAGATCTGAGCAGTCGCTGAAATAAAGATCAAGCTCTGGCGGGTTAAGTTGAAGTCCTGCAAGGGGTCGCGCTGCCACGGTGGCAACGATGCATCGTGTGCGGAACATATCATTTGATGGCGACAGGGCCACGATTGTTCCGGTCAATAGGCGCTTGGACATATCCCAGCGGATAGCCTTCTCTGCTTTATAGGTGACAAATGTGACGCGTACGGCTATACCACGGGGCGAAAAAGTGAAACCTTTCGCGTAGACTTTGTCGTAAATGCCAATTTGGTTGTGGAAGTCAGCTTCCTTCCTGGTGGGGGTCTCTCGGACCATGGCGACTGCATCACGGAGGGGTGCAATGGCGTCTTCGCGAAGGAGCAGGTACTGGTCGCGAAGGTAGTCATTTGTAGACTCCCATGCCCCAGTGGGTTTGTTTGGGTTCAGTCCCTATGGAACAAGGACTGAGCATGGGGTAAAGCACATGCACAGGATCAGCTTACCGTTGCTGGCTTTCGTTGCAGCCGATCGACACTCTGCCGATGGAAAGTTGCGTCGTCAGGAAGGATCTCAGACGCCGTAGGCAGCTCTGGAAAAGATGTCCACTCATCCTGCGGCCCCAATGAGAGTTGAGAGGAGATGGACATATACTTTCGAATATCAGGGCCAACGTGGGCAGGCGGGCGTCTGGCCGGACGAGAGGACTGATCATTGCGTGAGTAGGCGTCACGACTGCCACTTGCGAAGCGCTCCAACAGATTCTCATTAAAGGTTTCCATTTCGTAAAGTAGGTAAGAGAAGGTTCATAAGGGTGAGAAGAAGATTTAAGGCACGAAGTGAAAAGGTGGGTGGAGAAATGGGGGGAATTTTACGTGCAGGAGCGCGAATATCATCATACGCGTCCTGCATGAATGTAACCGAGTGAAAAGCGAAGAAAGGCGGAATGATTGATTCTCACATTCGATCGAAGTGTTTATGGCTGTATTTGCAAATCACCGCGACTCCCCCCGGGATCCAATGCTGCACTTGCCATACTCGGTAGCCTTACCTCGTCTGCTCCCTACCTACCTACCTAGTAGGAATATATACCTTGATATTCGCAACATGACTTGGACGTCTGATGCATGGACCATGCAACTTCATGAAGCATCGGCTGTGGCTATCTCGACATTCTCTGGTTAAATTAGCTATTGGGAATCGGTCAATGGCCTCCAGTCATCGCTAGGAATAGAGTGGATAGGACCAGCGTTGGAGCACGTCATGCAACTTAGCCTCGCCACGAAGCCAATGTTTAGAGCTTCTATACAGAATGAAGCCATATAGCATGGAAAAGGGGGTTGAATTGGCAACATGACAAAGCAACTTGATGCCGTTGCAGTAAGCTTGTCTTTGCTACAAGCTCATCCAACGTATCCAAAAATCCGAGACGACAGACTGACAAGAACTCAACGCGCGAGGCCAACGTCCAAAATACACCGGACTGCATAGAAAGCATGTTTTCCCACATGATTCTGATAATTTGTGGAAACCATGAGGTTTTCTGTATTAATAGTGTCGTTGGAAGTGAAGACCTGCCTGATGCTATAGACAAAATTATTGGCACTGACAGACATCTGCTGCCGCAGGCTCAAGGACACTGGAAGAGCCCAAGCTGTTCGCTGGGGGCCTCCTGACTCGTAGGGAACAGTATGAGCTTTGTCTTGTCTTGAGATAACATACCAGACTTATGCCTATAGATTTTCACACATAGAGTACTGGTTGCTCTTCAATTTCGTTAGCGACCCTTCGGAGGTCAAAAGACGTCCCCGCCCAAACCAGAGTTCGGCCATCACTTCCAGCCTCCTAAATTTCCAGACAAATGCCGGATGCAAAATCCCCCAGCCTCCATTCTCCTGGCCTGCAATCTTTCCTCCACGATTGAGCAGCGTATCAATTACATGATTTCTGACAATGGTCTCATTTGACGAGGAGGAGCAGGATGGCGCAAGTAAGAAGCTTTCCGATCCCCCTCACGTCCTACCACCGTCAACTCGAACTATTCGCATTTTCCTAGAATTACTGCTGACTTTTCCTGCTAGTCTCTGGTGATGACAGCTCTCACAACGATGTGGACGAGACTATGGACGATGCAGACCAAGATGCCGATGGGGACCAAGAAGGAGATGGCGAGGGGGACGGTGATGGAGACGTAGATGGGGACGATGATGAGAATGAGGATGAGGACGACGAAGATGATCAGGATAACACGCAAGACTCGCCTTCGCGACGACATTCGCAAAATGGCGCTTTCCCCGGCTCACGTTTGCAAAATGGCCAAAGGATCACTGGAGATGATCCTACGACACACGTCTCCAGGACATCTTCCTCAAACGCTTACCTGAATTATGTGGAACGCCCTGAGCCCCGTCCGGAAACTGTTACAGCAAGCATGTACGATATTGTTCCTACCATCGCAGCTCCGCAAGCCACCTCAATCAATGCTTTGGCCGCTACTGCGGACATGCGATTTGTCTTCAGTGGAGGATCAGATGGATTCGTGCGAAGGTTCAACTGGCCTGATACGGTGAACTCAAAATCCATGTTAACTGTCGCCCAACGGCATCCCTATGTCGACAGCGTCGTGAAACATGGAGTCTTGATGAGCTACTGGGCTCCACAGGAGAGTGAAGGTCAGAATGGGTATAGACAAGGCTCGCCAGTCGATTCTCTCAATATATCGCCGATCCAGTCCCTGGCCGTCCATCATCAAGGCCTCTGGATTTTGGCAGGCGTGGAAACAGGCACGATCAGTCTCCACACAGTTCGGCACAGCGAATCCGAAAGAATAGCCACTCTTGCCTCGCACTCGTCCGCGGTATCGGTCTTGACTCTCGCTAACGACGAGCGATCTGTCTTGTCAGGAAGCTGGGATAAGAGCGTCCTCGATTGGGACCTGAATACAGGCCAAGTTCGACGTCGATTCGGTGATGGCGGCGGGCAAATATCATCTATTGAGCTACGCCCAGAATCGACTTTCCCGGTGCCACCACTCTCCTATCCTCCGCCTGTCGCTACAGACACCTTTTCTTCCAACAACTCGATTGGCGTCAAACTCGAAGATGGCGTTGCAACAAACGGCGAGACACATCATAGAGAATCCGACGCCATGCCCAACGGCATGACCGACGCCGCAGGCTCTCCCGCAAACTCACTTTTTGGCGACAACGGAAGCAACAACTCCCTTTTCGGCGAGGGCGGGGATGGCGGGCCCGTCACTGCTCCCGGCGATGCAATGAACGACGAATTCGACGACGAGTTCTCCCGCCTCGTCGCGAACGGCATCCAAGAGCAC
Organism: Trypethelium eluteriae; assembly: GCA_021030925.1. Taxonomy (NCBI): domain Eukaryota; kingdom Fungi; phylum Ascomycota; class Dothideomycetes; order Trypetheliales; family Trypetheliaceae; genus Trypethelium; species Trypethelium eluteriae. The sequence continues at coordinate 13,419 of JAGFMJ010000552.1, forward strand.
GACACCGAAATGGCCAACGGCGACATCGAACCCACCACCACAGCCCCCCATCAACCCTCACAACCCGAAGCCCCCCTCACCAACGGCGTATCCGTCCCCTCCACCGCCGCCGACGCCCTACCTCAACAGCACCTCCCCAACGGCATCCCAGCCCAACCAGCCAGCCACCCGGCTTCCTCCCTCCCCACCGACTGGCCACCCCCCTCAGACTCGCACCTCGGCGGCGGCCCTGTGCAAGCCGCACCCTCCACCTCCATCTCGACCAACACCACTCTCCTCCCCACCCACAGCACGAACACAAGCAGCAGCACGCTCGCGCTCGCCGGGCCATCCGACCCCTCCGCATCTTCCGCCTCCTCCTACGAAACCACCTTCTTCGACACCGCGATGGACGGCATCCTCCGCGTCTGGGACCGACGCCAGCGGGCGCCCGTGGCAACCGTGGTGCCGCGCTGGACGCCGCCGTGGTGCATGAGCGCGTGCTGGGGGCCTGACGGGAACAGCATCTATGTCGGGCGGAGGAACAATACCGTCGATGAGTTTAATCTGTTTAAGGGGCTCGCGGAGCCGAGTCGTGTGTTTCGCTTTCCGGCGGGGAGTGGGAGCGTGAGTGCCGTGCGGCCGATGCCGAATGGGCGGCATTTGCTTTGGTGAGTTATGTTTTCTTTTCTTTCCCCTTTTTAATATTCTGGTGAATTGTGGGGAGGTCAAGGGCAGGAGTAGGACGAGATGATTTTGGTTTGAAAAGGTACGAAGTGCTGATTTTGTGGTGTCTGACAGTGCTTCGCATGATATCCTGCGGCTGTACGATCTACGGGCGGAGGAGCAGAGCAGGCGGTCGACGGTGCCGTTTACGATTGTGCCGGGTCACCGGACAGGCGTGATTTCGACGCTGCATGTTGATCCGACGTGTCGGTTTATCCTTTCCGCGGGTGGAACGCGAGGTTGGGAAGGAGGAAGTACGGATGTGTTGCTGGGGTATGAGATTGCGACCAACTCATAATGATTTTCTCAGGCGGCGTTCTGGATGATACCCTGGACATGAAAAATACTCGACATACCTAAGGTAGGTATGTATGGATGGCTGGCTGGCTTATTGAGCGTATTTCAAAAAAAAAAAAAAGAGAGAGAGAGATCCTGGTATTGATGCATCTACAAGAGGAAGCTATGTACAAGCAAGCATCACTCCTGCATTATCATGGACAATTTGATGCTTTGAAACACCTTCCATGTTCATGCCTTCTATGTCTATGCTCGCTATGCCGTCTACTCCAAACCATCCGTAATTCTATCCATCATAAGCTCACCCATCAAAACCTATCAACGCCACTGCATTCCACCCCAATCACTCCTCCCCC
>JAGFMJ010000553.1:0-14663 GCA_021030925.1 Trypethelium eluteriae
GTGGGGGAGGTGGGGGAGGCGGAGACGGAGGAGGGGGTGAGGAGGAGGTTGGTGGAAGAAGGGGAGAAGAACGTGGCGTGCGTGGAGAGGAGGAATATTGTGTTTATGAGGGAAGGAGGGCTGGAGAAGAAGGCGGGGGAGAAGAAGATTCTGAAGGGTGGGTTCTATATGGCGGTGCTATGTTTGAGGAGGTTTTGTGCTGATCCTTGTTTTTACAGCGTCGCATCCTCCGACGTTCTCTCACACACTCACGCCGTCGCCGTTTCTCCTCTTTCGGTATTCGGCGCTGACTTTCAATGCTCACTCCATACATCTTGATTCGCATTATTGCCGTACGGTGGAACAACATCGAAATCTACTAGTACATGGACCATTATCGTTTACACTCATGGTCACCATGTTGAATCTCCACCTAAAGGCACAAGGGTCCGCCCAGATAAAGGAAATCGAGTATAGAAATCTCGCGCCGCTTTACGCGACGGAAGAGATGAAGGTATGTGGGCGTGAGATAGAAGACAATGGAAAAGAAGGAAGAAAGTTCGAATTATGGGTCGAAGGTGTAGAAGGTGGAATGAGCGTGAGAGGTGTCGCTAAGGTCGTATGATGATTGCGAAGAAGTTCGTATTTACATCCTGCTAGAAGCGAGTACAAGCCTTCTTTGCATATCTTCATAAGCTCTACGTGGGAAGACTACAGCTAGAAAATTCTACTTGGAGGAGCGTTGAGTTTTAAGGGTTGGTCGGGCTTTCTACAACTTCCATCCCTTCTTCCTTAACCTCCCAACTACCAAGACAGCGCCATGAGCTTGCCACCTTGTCCAAGTCCCGCAGCGCAGCGTCGATGGCACCCTTTCCCTCTTTTTTATCCGAAGTCGTGCCAAGAACCTCTACAAAGAAAATATAGTGCCAAGCCGCCATTCCACTTGGTCTGGAGCTAATGCTCGTCAAATTCAATCCATATTTTCCAAAGACACCCAGGGAGTCTGCCAAAGCGCCAGGAGAAGTATGTGCAACGGTAAACGATACCAATGTTTTGAAAACGGCTGCATTTGGGATATGAGCAAGGGCCTTGGTGTCAAGATTTGTGTCGTCGCTGTCGCTATGCCGCAGAATTAGAAAACGTGTGCGATTTCCTCGCTCATCTTCAATGCCTCGCGCCAGGATGTCGAGGCCATAAACTTTGGCAGCGAGTTCGCAAGCAATTGCTGCCTCTTCGCCCTCCGCATTGGAATCTATTGAAACTATGTCTGCAGCTCTGGATGTTGAGGAGCAGTCCTGGCGCTCTGTCTGACGGAGGTAGGTCGAGAGGAAAGCGTTGCACTGTCCCCACGCCTGTGGATGGGAATAAAGTTTTCGAACGTGCGAGATATTGTGTAATGGTTTTGTAAGGGGCTTCTTGGGTAATGGTATGTAAGCTGTGGGTGTTGTAGTCCCAGAAGTAGACGGAGAGCTGGTAGAAGACCTGAGGGTTGCCAGATGGCCATCCACGGGAGCGCTCCTAATGCGCCCAAGTAGACAATGATGAACATCGACAAAGGCTTCACCACAGACTTTGATGTCAGGAAAGCGTCGATGTCGGTCAGCAAACAAGTCAAGAGTGAAGAAGACCGGTCCATTAGTGGAATTCTCAAAGGGCACTACGCCGATAGCTGAAGTGCGGGCTTGGACGGCAATAAACACATCTTCGATTGAGGTCTGGGGAAGCAGCGAGCAATTTGGGAAATTCTCGATTGCAGCCTATTCTGTAGATTTAGCCACATCCTGTCTGTGCCTTAGGGAATGGTGATTCTTGGTGTGTAAACTTGAGAGATACGAGTAAAGATGGTAATGCATCAGCTCGGCGAGAGAAAACAGAGAAGCACACCTCCGCGACTCGGAACGGAACCTCAATCTTCCAAATGTAAGACATGTACAATATCAATTTATTCGATCAATTTGAAAAATGAAATCTGAAGGCCCTGGGGCAGCTCATAGGTCATCGCTCCCCAAGATCTACTCGCGCGGGAATGGCCTATTCTGACGCCCCAAGAACTTGGCCGAAAGAAAGGAACGCATTGGAGGATAATCTTGTCGATGTTGGAACGAAGTGATAATGTTAAAACAAAAGTCTTTCTAGCAAACACCAATCATACCTGATGGGTATAAGAGGCTTTTGGCCCAAGATATGCCACGGTCTGAGATTCCGACATTTTGAGATCTCCAATTGTGCTTATTCAAGATAGATTGCCATTCTCGGAGGCCAGAAGCGAAGGCTACCTTTGGTAAGTAAGCATTCAGCTGTTTTCGGTAAATGTACGCTATTAGCGAATGTAATGCAGAGTAGTCATCTATTGAGGAATCAATATAGAGGCATAAAGGTAAGCAGAGAAAAAAAGCGATATTGTCGCTCTTCCTAAAAAGATGTTTTAGCGTAGAACCAAACAAAAGCTAAAGAGGTTTAGCGCCCCATACAACCCGGTTCGCTTGTTTATCACCCGTCGTCAATATCAGAACCTTGTTTCATTAGTTATACTGATGGGGCCACGGGGGCGTGGGGGGCTCCTCCAGCTCAAGGGTGAGACAGGCCTCCCAATCACACCATATACTTTTCTGTCTCAATCCCAATGGGTGATCGAGCAGTATCAAGACTTTGGACAGGGATCCTTCAATGGTCCACATGGGAAAGAGGATCAGCATCCTGAATGGCTGGCTCAAGAAACGGTCAATCATCAAGACCAAGGAAAAGGAGACGTCGTGACCCAAAGAAATCTCGGAAACAGCAGCTTTTGAAGTCCCAGCACGATGCCTCCCGATCAACTCATACGAGCTATAAGCCTCAACATTTAGTCTCTGCCAGCAACCTAAAAGACCAATCAGTTCCAGAGCCATCAGAGAAACAGCGTATCCAAGAACATTCCTGTCAACTGCCTCCGGAGCTTTGCGATTACGAAAGCAGAGTGCCTTCCTCAGGACAAAAGATACCTGCTAATTCGAAGTCTAAGCTATTTGACGTGGAGGTGTTTAAGTTTGGAGCCGAAGCCCCCTCACCACGCGACCTTTTCGAGAACACGGACACAAGGGGATTTGTGAAGCTCAAGACCAATTACAGGGGCCTGGATGAATTGACCTCATCAGAGCCATCTACAGAAACAGAATCCTCTTCGAGCGGTAGATCAGAATACTTTGATTCTTCAGATGATGAACTGGCAGAATGGCTCTGTGCAGATAATTCGGCGCAACAGCAGCAACTGCAGAAGCTATCGATCGAGCCGCTACTTTGCAAGGAGCAACAAGAGTTGGTCGATCTTATATTGAGCGGAAGAAATGTTTTCTACACGGGGTCTGCAGGGTGCGGCAAATCGACGGTCTTGAAGGCTTTTCATAGGAAGTTGATTGAGAAAGGCGTGAAAGTACACGTCGTTGCGCCAACGGGAATTGCAGCGCTGAACGTGAACGGGACAACACTATGGACCTATGCTGGATGGACTCCGAACAGTGTAAAGCAATCAATTGAAAAAATTGCTGCCGCAGGTCATGGCAAATTTGTCTGGAAAAGACTCAAGCATACCGATGTGTTAGTCGTTGATGAGATTAGCATGGTTGAAAATTTCCAATTTGAGCGCTTAAAACCAACTGATGAAGGTCGCACGAGGTTCGGAAGAAGCTTTCGGTGGTGTCCAAGTCATCGTTCCTGGCGATTTCTGTCAGCTTCCTCCTGTCAAGCCTTTCGAAACCTGCCTTAAATGTGGCCGGGACCTTATTCCAAATAACGACAAGACCCAATTCACCTGCAAAATGCACGGCACCTTTTACGATGACGACAAGTGGGCGTTTCGAAGCCAAGCATGGGAGGAATGCGACTTTCACCATGTCAATCTTTCCACGGTTCATCGTCAAAGTGACGAAGTCTTCATTAACATGCTTCAGCGATGTCGTCTCGGTGAGCCATTTACTCGCCAAGAACGAGATCTCCTACTCAATCACAAATGCAAAGTGGGAGGTGCTGTTCGGCTCTTTCCAACCCGCAGGGAGGTAAAGGAAATCAACGACCGCGAGTTCAACAAGCTCAAGACACCTAATATTTCGTTCAACTGCTATGACAAATTTGACTGGTCACAGGATCACCCTCATCTCCGGTCCAAAGGAGAGGTTTCCGAGGATGGGTACTCTTTGAAAGCGCTAAAACAGCATCGCTACGATTCACATATCGATTTGAAAAAGGGCATGCTCGTCATACTGCTGGTGAACATAAATGTTTCGGAGGGGCTTGTCAACGGCAGTCAGGGGACCATCGTTGGGTTCAAAGAACACCACCCGGGTTTTTTGCCAAAGGCAAAAGATGACATGACACCTGGTGGTGAGCATGGGAGGAAACTAATGAGCGATTTTACGCGGGTGAGGGCTGCGAATATCGAGGCATTCGTAAAGCAAGCCAGGGTGCAAGAATGGCCCATCGTGCAATTCAGGAACGGCGAGCAGAGAGTCATCAGTGCCGACTGCAGTGTCATTACTCTCGGCGACGAAGAACCAAGGTGTCTACTTTCGAGGACGCAGATCCCACTTTGTCCGGGCTGGGCGATGACAGTACATAAGAGTTAGGGCATGACGCTCGATCGTGTCATTGTGGATCTGAGTATGGCTTTCGAAGATGGCCAGATATATGTCGCGCTTTCGCGCGCGAGAAGCTTGAATGGTCTGAAGGTACAAGGTTTGAAGGATTGGCATGGGAGAGGCGATCCACAGGTAAGGGCGCTTCTCAGGGAAAAGTTTGGACTTTGAATTCTGGATCCAACTGGTGTTATTTGGCGGCTTGAATGTTGACGTGCGTACTGGGCGGCAAGGCCTTGTGCCTTTTTAAAGAGATACCTATACAGCTTTTTCTGGTGTTTTTTGCTGATTGGCATTGTGTTCGGTGCAAACTCTATATAGGAAATGAGTCTAGACTCGTATAAACCAATACAGGTAGATATCATAATATACTGCCTTCAAGTCTAAATAGAATTTATACTGGTTTTCCGAAAAATCGAATGGTCAGCGAGGCAAAGAAATCAGACGAATATCTACCTGACCTACCAATGTATCCACTGTACTCTAATGCGGAGTTTCGAAGCTTCCGCCCGGAGGTCGTGTCTTCAGCGCGTACCAACATCCCACCTTGCTTCCTTCATGCCTACCTGCGCTCATTCTCCCAAGTCTAGTCCTCAGACACACTTTGCCTCATAGCATTGCGTCTGTCTGCCTATAGGGGTTCAATGCAGGAACTGGTCTCAAATCGTCGCGACCGCACGCACAAGCCATGGACATCGTCCAGACCGTCTCCGGCTACATCAGCAAGATGATAGCTGTTGGGGACGGTTCATCTAGTTCTGGAGCGGCGAAAATGAAGATACTGTTACTGGACGCCGATACAGCAAGTCTTGAGATATCGATTATGAGGCACACTGAACCTAACAAGGACCTAGGTCTCCATAGTCTCTACCGCAACTACTCAGTCCGCCCTCCTAAACCATGAAGTGTACCTCACGGAGTACGAATATGGATGGGGATATTCCTTGCGAAGCATTTCTAACGTGTTCAGGGCAGTCGACTAGACAATGCGCAAAGAGAAAAGATGCGACATCTCCGGTGTCTCTGCTTCGTACGCCCGTCGTCAGACTCCATTCAGTTCCTCATTGATGAGCTCCGAGAACCAAGATACGGCGAATATAACCTTTGTAAGGAGCTTCACAAAGTCTGACGACTCGGCTCAATCGCTAATGACACAGACTTTAGCAATATAGTAAAGAAATCGTCGCTCGAGCGCTTAGCAGAAGCGGATGACCATGAAGTCGTGCGCGCCATCCTGGAATACTTTGCTGATTACCTCGTTATCAATCCAGACCTTATGTCTCTCGACCTCGGATATCCCAAGCAGCGAATATGGAGTAGCAGCCCAGATCAATGGAATGCGGACGCACTACAACGGACAACAGAAGGGGTCATAGCATTACTATTGTCGCTAAAGAAGAAGCCCTTGATTCGGTATGCGAAGAATAGTCTCTTAGCAAAAAAGTTGGCAAGCGAAGTACGATATCAGATGACACAGGAAGAACAACTCTTCGACTTCAGAAAGGCCGATACACCTCCTATATTGCTCATTGTGGATCGGAGAGAAGACCCGCTTACACCTTTATTGACGCAGTGGACGTATCAAGCCATGGTGCATGAGATGCTTGGAATTGATAATGGCCGAGTAGATCTCAGTCATGTGCCAGACGTGAGACCCGAGCTGAAGGTCAGAAGTTTCCAGTCAAGATCTCATTGACTGTTGACTAAAACTGCCCAGGAAATTGTGCTATCTCAAGACCAGGACCCATTCTTCAAGAAAAACATGTACCTCAACTTTGGCGATCTAGGCCAGAACGCAAAAGAGTATGTCGAGCAGTTTGCATCAAAGACGCAAAGCAACGCAAAGCTGGATTCGATTACGGATATGAAACAATTCGTCGAAGAGTACCCCGAATTCCGACGACTGTCCGGCAATGTCACCAAGCACGTCACTCTAGTCACCGAACTCAGCCGCCGTGTCGAACAAGACAACCTACTCGACGTAAGCGAACTCGAGCAATCCCTCGCCTGCAACGACAATCACTCCAACGACCTCAAGACCCTCCAAAAGCTCATCGCCAACCCCTCCATCCCCCCAGACAACAAGCTCCGCCTCGTCGCCATCTATGCCCTGCGCTACGCCTCCAACCCATCCAACTCCACGCCCATGCTGCTCGACCTGCTCGCAGCCATCGGCTCGCTCTCGCGCCACCGCATCTCGCTCATCCCAACCCTCCTCTCCTACGCCTCCTCGCTGCACCACGCCTCCACCTCCTCGGGCGCCGGCGGCAGCGTCGCCGCCGACCTCTTCCAGCCGGGCACCTTCTTCTCTGGCGCGCGCGACCGGCTGAACCGCGGCCTTAAGGGCGTCGAGAACGTGTATACGCAGCATTCGCCGAAGCTCGAGGCGACGCTGCAGGATCTGATTCGCGGCAGGTTGGGCACCGCGCAGTATCCGTTTTTGGAGGGAGGGGGAGGAGGAAGTGGAGGTGGAGGAGGTGGAGGAGGAGGTGGGGTGGCGACGAGGGAGAAGCCGCAGGATGTGGTCGTGTTTGTGGTGGGGGGCGCGACGTATGAGGAGGCGAGGATGGTGGCGCAGGTTAATGCGAGTAGTCCGGGGGTCAGGGTGGTGTTGGGCGGCACGACGGTGCATCGGAGTGCGAGTTTCTTGGAGGAGGTGGAGGATGCGGTGGGCATGTGGCCGCAGGAGAGAAGTGGGGATGCGGGGGAGAGGTTGAGGAGGGAGGTGGGGAGGAGTTGATGGAGATGGGGAGCGCTGGAGGAGAGCGTGGAGGAAGATGGTGGGGAGTACGGTTGCGACTGTGTGAACGATTGGCTGCGAAGGTCACAGTACGCACGGAGTTGCGAGTTCCTAATGCGGAGTTCACGCGTTTCGAGACCTTGTCATGTCTCGTTCCTTCATACACTGTCATGACTGTCTTTGGTGTCCGTCAGATCCAGGCGTCAGAATCAACAGAGTAGGATGCTCTTTGACTTGTCATGCTATTTTGAGAGTAAGAAAGAAGACCATTTAAGCCAAAAATGCAGGTAATGGAAATGCAAGAAGGTCCAAATCAATCCACACCATGGCCAATTCTCGAAGGCCAGAATCGTATTTAATCGAAGATACTTCCTATACCCGGAGTTATTCTGAATCATCCATTGGACGAAATCGTAGTTATTATTAAGTATGGTGATAGGATCGAGAGCTGTAGCTTATGCTTGGCACTACCGTCATCATTGGTCTGGACGCATCGTACTTACGCCCCTTCTTGGCAATGAGAAGATTTGAGCAGATTTGAGGATGGATCCTTTAACTAGAACAACGGAGTTTGAGAAGATTTGAGAAGGCTGGAAAAGAGGTATATAATGCACCATCAGCAAAGCCCTTCGGTCCATTAAGACCACGGACTTCCTATCCTGACAGCTGGATCCTGGATAGCATTGCTAGACAGCCTCGCAATTTCTTCAGATCCTTCTATTTTTCAAGTTCGCATGTCAATCAACTTCGCGTCCTTCAGATATCTATTCGCCCCCTCTGTTGCCTCGAGCTCCTTTTTCGTCCTCTCTGTTCCCGCCATTTGGCCGGATTTCAGGATTTCAAATTGGACCCAAAAACCGATGGTTCAACAACTCATCAGAAAATTACAGAGAAAAGGACCTCTTGACCTGATAAAATCACGAGCACCTTAGTGCACTTAAGGCGACGAGCACAAGATTTCAAGCTTCACATAAAAACAGCACAAGGTAAGGATACTCTGTTCAAGATTGTAAATCCACCAAGCAGATATGCTCGGCTAATACCGTGCATTAATTGTATAGTAGAAAATATGTTCTAGAAATTAACACTAGTTCCCAGACGAGTTTGGCGCCGAAGGAAAAAAAACCCGATCAACTCCCACCAATGTATCAACCTTTTCTACGAAAGATGAGTGAACAAGCAATCCCAACACCGACCAAGGTTAAACTGGGGCCGACGTAATGACGATCGTCTATCTTGAGGCACAAAGGAAATACAGACAGTCCGTAAGGATTAGGAAAGCTCTTTCGTCGTGAGGCATGTCATTTACAATCCGGAGTCGATCTGGTCAGGGATGTGGCTACCAGTGAAGGTGGACCAGTCACGGCAAGTTTGAGCCATGACGCTGGGGATGTTGGTCTCGTTGATGTCGGCTGGCCTCTCAATAATGTTGATGTAGAGACCAGCAGAGATGTGCCAGGCAATGTGGCAGTGCTGGAAAGAATGTTAGTTCCAATAATCAGATCAAGACGGGTAAAGTTAGCACTTACGAATGGCCAAACACCAGGGTTGTCAAGGTCGAACTGGACCACAATGTACGCCGGCGTACCATCAATCTGGGCTGGTGGCAAGAGTTGCGTGTCACGTCGTTGAGGGTTGTTTCCATTGGTGACCTGTCCGTTCCAGGTGCCGTAGCCAGTAGCGAGGACGTAGAAGTTGTGGCCGTGCATGTGCATTGGGTGAGAAGTGAAGGGGAAGGTATTGTAGACGACGAAGCGGACGCTCTTGTTTTCACCGAAGTTGTAGACATTGCGCTCGGGTGCGAAGGTGAGATTGCCGAGCTTGGCCTCAAGCAGGACAGGGTCGTTGTAGTCGTCACGGAAAGTCGAGTTGTTGACGTACCAAAGAGTGACGGAGCTACCGTTGATTTGGGCGCTGATGGTGAGCTCGGTGGTGTTCGTTGGGTCCTGAGCTGCGATTGGGTACAGGGGAACAGTCGAGGTAAGAGCGTCGTTCTGGCAGAAGGTTGGAACAGTGACGGAAGACGATGTGGTCGGCACAGCGGTTTTGTTCGCAGAGGGATAGTAGATTGCGGCAACAGCCTCGTTCACACCTTGATTGTCACCGCAACTTGGGTCCCGGCCGATGATTGAGCGCATCCAGTAAGCACCGTTCGCCTGACCAGTGGCCTTGACGAGAATGTCGGTACGCTGGCCAACACCAAGAGTGATTACTTGTGGAGAATATGGCGTGACGGGAACGAAGTCGTTAGCGATGACAGTCATGGTGTGGCCATCAATCGTGAATTGCTGGGTGCCCTGGGTACCGGCGTTGATAAGTCGCAGACGGTGAGTCTTGCCGGTCTGGAAGAAGAACTTGGAGATACCGGCGTTGGGAGTGCAGGGACCAGTGGTGAGCGAGCAGTTGTAGTTCATCTTGCCGTTGATGAGGTTGTTGTCTGAGAAGGGAGGAACAGTCTCGTTGACATTCTTAGCCATGAGCTCCTCGACAAGCGAATAGTACTCTCCGTGGTACCAATCAGTCAGGAGGACTGGGCCCAAGTCGACATCATAACCCACGTCGTTGGGGCCGTGAACGATGATAGGCCCGAATGTACCAGCAGAGTACTGAGCAGAGTAATGGCTGTGGTACCAAGATGAGCCGTAGAGAGTAGCCTGGAACTTGTAGGTGAACGATTTTCCGGGAGCGATGGGGCATTGGTTAACACCGGGAACACCATCTTCGTAGGGTGTTCCTTGCTGGAGGAAACCGTGCCAGTGGAGTGAAGTTCCCTCGGTAACCAAGTTGTTTGTTACCGTGACTTGAATCTCGTCTCCCCAGTTGGCCTCAATGGCGGGGCCTGGGAACTGTCCGTTGACAACCAACATAGGCTTTGCCACTCCGTCTGGGGATAGGGTCACATTGCTGATGGCGAAATTGTAGGTTCTCGTGACACCAGTGTTTGGGGGATTGGTGTAGGGGTTGGTGTTATTGACGGTCTTGGTTCCCCATGGAAAGCCTTGAGGCAATGGAGTGTCAGAGGTATTGAGAAATTGCTGGTATACTGGCGCAAGTTCAGTTCCTAGACTGCTAGCGCCGCTTTGAACTTGTTGAGAGACCGAGTTTAAGAGATAATTGACGTTGAGCAACTGCGCTGGCATGGTATACCCAGTGCTAGCAGACACTGGGACGGTGTTCATCAGAGAAGAGATTGAAAGGAGGGACATAATGCCCGAGAGACTGTTTGGGAAACCCATGGTTGGATGGGTCTATCTCTCGATGGAGAGGATCACTTCTAAACGAAAGAGTGTAGGTTGAGTGATTAAATGAAAGATGGAACTGCGAGTTCGCCCTGTCGATGAAACAGCCAAGAGGGGAGAAGTCACCTGTTTATATATTCTAAGAGGCTGCAATGCATATCTCCAAATGCGGTGAAAGGGCGTTTGCCATGTTCACCACTCTACGGAATATCAGATCCGATGTCAATGAAGTGCTTATTCTATTGAGCACGGATCAAAAAATGGCTCATCGAATGGAAAGTGTGCTTGAATCAAGCGGAATCCCTAGATCTCATTAGCCTTAGACATCCAGAAAGCAGGGTGCTCGTGGAAACCAACTTCCGTAGTCTACCACGTGCATTCCCGCGAGCGTTAAGCCAAAGAGGAAGATCTTCTCATGGATCGACGACAAATGGGTGCAAGAGAAATCAGCCTGGCTTCAGGTAGACCCTGCATCGAGGCAGTGATGCCGTAGTTCTCATCCAATAGATGTGGTGAGAAGATAGACGGCGGCAGGAAGGATGGCATCGACATTGGGAGCGGGACGTTGGCGTGCCTGCCTACGGTGCTACCTTGGTCGACGGGACTGTTATTCTAGGCAGCGAACGGGGCCAAGGGTGAAGGACTGGGGCGGAGATCTGGGAGGATCCGATCTACTAGAGCTCCTTTGGGTTCGCCAAAGCGAAATAGGGTCAAGGTGCAGATGGGCTCTTCAACTCAAGGCTGAGATACACACGAGACGCGTGCCGCTGAACATGTAAGCAGTCGGCCGAGTTAAGCGGCCCAACACGAGATGAGTCGACGGTAGCATCGTGTGCATGTGCCTTGAGAGCATAGCTAAGCGGTTTGGAGCTTTGGAGTTGCAGGACCAGCCCTACGCAGATCAGCCGCGTGTTTACCTGGTACTGGGTACCTAGGTAGGCAGTGGCAAAGACAGGAAACATAACGGTGCCACTTTGAAACCAAACCTTCTTGCTCATCAAGGTCGATCCATAATCGTCATATCCAAATGGAATACCTTGACTAAAGGTCCCACTGGAGAGAATTTGGAAATAGAGAACGACGATTCGGGCTTTGCCCATCGACGGGAATTTGGCCCAAGGAAGGGGCACAGCGGCTAGGGAGAGTTGCTGAGGCATGGTATCGTATCAGCGCTATGACGAGCCATCTCGACTACCTCGCGTGTTTGGTCCTCTCACCACTTTGTCTAGTGGTATAGAGAACTTTAGCACCTTTAGCACCATTCTTCTTACCTAATTGCTTAGGTGAACGCCCTACTGGATGCAGGTTAGTCCAATGCTGTGCTTCTGCGCCACCAACGTGCGCGTGGCAGCTGCCCCATTTCGCCCCTTACAGAGATCCTCCACGCGAACAGCTGCGGCTGCAGCTGCAAGATAGTTTGTTTATCGAGAATGCAGCATCATGCAGCAGTCGTGCAATAGCCCTTCCCCTCTCGTGTAATCTTTCGCACGTGGCTTTGAGGCGTCGTGAGCATTACGGGCGCCCTTAGTCGTAGTTGATTTGGCTCGCGAGACCGATTTGGAAAAGGCGCCGGGCAAACCCAAAATTTCGGAGACGAGAGCTTGAGGCTCTATTTTGAGGCCACCAGCCGAGCACTTGCACTTACACCTGCAGAAGACCCACGAGACCCTGCGGCGAAATGGTGGACCCACAACGTGCGCAGCTGTATGTCAACGCCCTTTCATCTCCCGCAGTCGAGGGTGATGACGGCGATGACAATCCAGCGGACAATGCCCACCTTCCTTCAGAGCCAGCTCAGCGGACCCAAGTAAACACCGTTGAAGCTGAGACCGAGAGCGAATGCAGTTACCTTATCCGGGCAAGATATTCCTAGAAAGCCATAGACATGGAGCCGCGGCCGTTAAAGTACCGTGATCCGTCCCTTTAGCTAACCAGCTTAGTCAATAGTCGAAGATATCAATGCGAACAATGCTCATCTTGCGTAGTACCAGCCCAGCCCAGCGGACCCGTATGACCACCCTTTTCGCTTGGACAGAGCGCTGAAGCGATGGATCGTGTTGGCTTGAAAGGTTCCACGGTATGGATGCGCCCTCTTGACTGGCCTTCGACTCCCGAGAATTGAGTATCTGGACCTGCGTCGCTTTCTGAAGCCGTTGCTGCCTATAGCTAGCGTCGAGCGCCTTCGCCGCGTGGATTTCGGCGCCCGACAGCCGGCCAAGGCGCGTCTTGCCGTTCTTCCACCTTCAATAATACTATCGCCAGACAATGTCTGCACAACTTAACTCTAGAACTTCGGGGAAAATGAGTAAGACACACACCGCAGCTACCCCTACCTTACCGAAGCGGCCCGCGTGGACCCTCGGTTCGCCTTCTCCTTGCAGGAAGATCGAAATCATGTCAGAGACATCGAATTCGGCATTTCTCTAGTCTTTAAGATCCATTCCTACTTTAGAATCCTGACACCCTCACCCTTCTAGTCTCTAAAAATTTCCGGCGATTTTATCTTGGCACCGAGCTTAGCCGTCCACCAAATTTGGAGCATTCGAAGGGCGAGTAGGAGGGCCAGTCCGACAAACTCTTGCTGAGCGCTTCTGCCACTCGCGTGACTAGCAAACTGCTCTCACCGATAAGCTTTGTTCTCATGACTATGCCCGCTAAAAGCGGATTATTGATTAAGGCGCTCCCAAGCGATTTGATTTTGGTGTGCATCTCTGTGGAGCAGGTGGAGAAGAACCAATAGATCTAAGCTCACGCCAACAGCATGGCCGCAGTATCCATTTCATATTTTGGCTGGATGCTGTGACTATAGTCCCAAATGAAGTGAGAAAATAATGATACAAAGGGCGGGAATAAAAATTGTCATGGCTCAAATGCCTCATACGAGGATGCAGGCCTGCCGCTGATTTCTGCTCGCGAATGCTGGTAGCGCAAGGTATGGTGAAAGGAAAGTATCAATGCTACCCCATGCAATAATGCGCCGGAGGGTGCCAAAAATAATTATAAGACAAGACAATTACACGAAATGGAAGAGAAGCTCAGGTTCGACACGCACTTGCTCACTCACCCCGTTACCGCCCCGTTCACTCCATGGACCCCAAATTTTCGATCTTCTTTCCCAGTATAAACATTTCTTTTTCAGGGGCTCCACATGAGCGGGAAGATTGCTTGAGATCATGCAAGTAAGGATGGGTTCGTCCCGTGTGGGCCTTCGCCTATCCTCTGGGCAGGCACAGCCAAGTCGGCCAAGTCTCGGGCTCCGGGGGACTCCAGATTCTGACTAACGGGCAAAAACCTTGACCACTCCGTCGCCGCCCGCACTAACCACGAATCTGCCGTCTTGACTCCACACCACACTGCAAACCCCTTCGCCGCGAAGGATGCGATGGCTGGTTAACTCCTGAGTGCAGATGCGTTTTTCCAAGGACCAGAAGCGAATCGAGGCGTCGTGACCGGCTGAGACGGCTTCGCGGCCGTCCTTGGACAGGGACAGCGACGAAATCGCGCTGGGGTGAGCGAGCATGCTGTACGTGCATTGACCTGGAGATAGTCGTTAGCATCTTTCGAAACCACAGCGCCGTTTGGCATCGACCACATACCACTGTTCGCATCGAAGAACCGGATGTACCGATCCTCGTGCCCACTGATTACCACTCCTTCCACTCCTCCCTCTCCACTCCTCCCAGTCGCCCCGCCATGCACCACCTCATCTTCTCCAACCATGCCCCTCCCCTGATCCAGACTCATCGACCCTCCCTCAAATCCCACACTCGTAGCCACTACCGCATTAACTCCAGTCCCGGGCGTCCCGTCATACGTCTCCGTGCTCGCCATCCCAATCACCTCCTCTCCAGTCCTCGTATCATACACCAAGATCGAGCTATCTGTAAACCCCACCACGAAGTTCTCCCCAGCCGGACTCAACGGACTGATACACGTCGGACTGGGCGCACCGAGCCGCGTAATCGAGTGCACGAGCGTATAGTGAAACGGCGTCGCCGTCGCCACGCTCGGCTGCGGACTGCTCGGAAACGCGCTCCCACTCGTAACACTATGCCTGCGACTGCCACCCACCCCTCTGCGACTGCCTCCGCCTGCACC
>JAGFMJ010000554.1:0-14491 GCA_021030925.1 Trypethelium eluteriae
GAGACAGACCTTATATAAGATATACTAATTAATTATTTTAAAAATTAAAGCTTCCAAAGCAAATTTATGCTTAAGTATAACACACGCTTTTAAAATTAGAATAATATTAAGAGAAACTTAATATTTCTTCTTATTATTAAGCAGCTTACCTTTAATTTCCCATAATTTGTATAATATTTTTAAAAAATAAAGAGGGCAATTTAACTTAAAAGGGAGCTGTACAGTTTTAAAAAATTAAGCAACTTTAGCTTTAATTCTCTTAAAAACCTTTTATTAATCTTAATTATTTATATAATACTTAAGGAAAGCTATTAACTTTTATATAAAAGCAAAACCTCACTCCCTTTAAATAGATCCTTTAAAAGCATTATAATAACCAGCAACCGCAAAGCTAAGATTAATTTAATTAATACTGCGTAAAAATAGCTTTATACAAAACTCCTTTATTACCAATTAAGTAATAAGCTAAAAATATTTAATAGAAATAATAGCCACACCTCTTTTTATTTGCTCTTAGTATTCTCTTAATTCCTGCAATAAGTAATAAACCAGAACAGGTGTTTTTTAGTGCGCGTTATATAATTTCTTAGGATAAAGCACAGCTTAATCTAAATACTGTTAAACTTTAAGAACTCTTAAAGGATTAGGAGAGATCAAATATTTTAAAAGATTAATTATATAATTTAAAGTAAATTATCTTATACAATAGCTTATTAAGGAGAGGAATTTTATCTTATTATGACAATTGTGTCGGCGCTGACGATATCAGCGATACCGCGGTAATTTATCGTACGATAGGGCTTATCGTACGATACGTATCGCGCCTATCGTTGCCCAGTCTGCTCCCCTACTCTAACACTTTCCTTACTCTATTAACTCGCTAAGTGTGGACGTATCATCCCTACTTACAGTCGTCGGTAATATATCTTGCGTTTCCTTAACAATAGAGATAGATCAGTCTCTTCAGCTAAGGTAATTTGGATCAGTGTGGCTAACGACTTGACGGCTCACTATTTGTAGATCGCTGGGTTTCCATCATCTCATGTATGAATACGATGTTCAAATCTGGTGCTAACTCTTGGAGCCTACTGCTACCTCTCTTCATCAACGCATCGCTAACATATAGAGCTTTATAAAGCAAAGTAAACTGTTTAAAAAAATATTCTTCGTACTAAGATTCAGCCCCTGGCTGTTA
The DNA here is from genome assembly GCA_021030925.1 of Trypethelium eluteriae. Classification (NCBI taxonomy): domain Eukaryota; kingdom Fungi; phylum Ascomycota; class Dothideomycetes; order Trypetheliales; family Trypetheliaceae; genus Trypethelium; species Trypethelium eluteriae. The sequence continues at coordinate 1,196 of JAGFMJ010000554.1, forward strand.
TGAGATGTGTGGCCGTGGCACTACGAGTGTTCATTCGTTGAGCAAGACGCCCGTGCTGGATATCCTCTTCGGCAGCAAACAGCAGATGAGCTCTGAGGAATAAATGCTTGAAGACGTCTCCTTGAGCAGGAACATAGACAACAATACTCCGGGGGGGCGAAGCAGTCATTTTCGGATGAATTGAGCGGACCTGACAGGCCAAGAAAGTAGATACAGGGGTAAAATGACTTCGATCACATCGTTGAATCTACGAAAGGATTGGGTCAGAAAATATTGAGTACGCTAGAAAGAGGAATAAAGAACATCTTGCTGGCCCTCGCTAATGGAAGTAAATACTAGCATGGGCGCAGAATCAGGGCCTACAAGAGCACCTGGCAAATCACTCTTCATGGCCTGCTGATACCCTTATCGGTCGCTGTCTCTACCAGATTACAGACTCATCTGCTATTAACTCTAACCCACTCCACTCGAGTCTTCGAATCAAGACTATCTTTGATGTGTATTCCAACATTTTCAGCAAGGGCCCAACCTTGTGGACTGCACTGCCTATCACGGCCAAAGTCATTGGTTTGGTTACATCCAGACAGGCAATTTGCCTGCCGTTCGAATACGCCAAATCTATGACCGAGAAGGTTACGCCTGGCTTCAATACTCCCATGATCGCAACTACGAGGTCCATACGTCGGTAAACAAACATCGTAACCACCTCACCTCTCTCTAAGCCATTATGTGCTGAATACTAAGCCAGTATATGGCTTGTTTAATTCGTGATGGATAGGGAATTCCCATCGCAAGGTATTTGAGGGCGCAGTTTCGGCGATGCAGAAACTGTTTGGACGTTTGAGGACGTTCATTGCGAAGACTTCATTAAATGCCCCTTTGAGGTCATATAACCAAATTCTCTTGCGTGAGATTCGGATGGATCGAGCATTGGACACTGTGCGTTATCCTATTTATGAGTCTATGGATGCTGAAGTGTGGCTACGGGCCAGGTGTGAGGTGTCGGAACGTGACCGCTAGAGGTAATTACCCACCTCTAGCCGTACTCTGATAATACGATAGAATGTCGTAGAGTACAATAGAGGTACGCCTTCGACGGCACGGACGCAAAGCCGATACAATTACTCCGTCCTCCGTGCTGGGCAGAGACTCTTCTATTCAACTTACTTTCATCAGGGAAAGGTCACTGCTACGGCATTTCGAGATGCTTGTCTTATCTTGCTACGCGCAAGGGCTCTACTCTATGTATCGGAATATACTCTCATCGCCTTTGCACTCCACAATTGACAGCCACTATTATCATTCTCCGTCGTTACTATGAGCTACCTACTCAGCTTACCAATTCCCGGCTCTCACTTTACCTAGTGACGAGATCAGGTAATAGGACCGGATCCTGAGTTTGTCGGCAGGACCGTGAACAAACACCCAACCCAGCGCATCTCGCAAGCCGTCCCGTGACTATTACTACTTAAACAATCTTCTGATCAAGAGAAGATGGAGTTTCTTGCTACAGTACTCGACTCTTTCTTTGGAGTCAATTTCTTTTAAGCCAATCTGTGATAGTGACGATTGGACGGTCGTCCGGCGAACGGGTGCGGGAGGATTGGGGCTGATTTGGCTTCAAACCTGCCCACGGGATACCCAACGCTACCGTCAACGCTCCCGCCAATATCTCCGGCACCGCTTCAGCGCCTTCCTGCTGCCTCTGGCCGTTCTGTAGGAGGAAGTGAGCATTCTCACATCACCTGACCCGCGTATGGATAGCGCTCTGACAAATCCAATGACCGCTATTCAGGTCATGACGACGACTTTCTGATCCGACAGCATTGGGTGCGCATCTTCCTTCAGAGACGGGAATTCAGTCAGCTGCTGAGTCGCACACCTTCAAGGTCCGAACCTCATCTCTAAGATGGCGACGCAAACAGCAACTGAATTGCAACCCTTCGAGCCTGACACATCAGACGCCATCACCGACATTTCCGTCGCGTCCCGAAGAAGTCATGAACTACAAACAGAAACAACGCCCAATGCAATCCCGGCTACTGACTTGACGACGATGGCTCTCTCAAAATATCGGACCATCGTCGTCATCACTCAGTTACTGGGTTTGCAGCTCTTCAGCAGCTTCTGCAATGGCATCATTGTCGTCGGCCTACCCGCCATCGCCGCCACACTGCACTTGGAAGGCAGTGTCCTCCTCTGGCCCACCTCCGTCTTTTATCTGACGGCAGGATCATGCCTCTTGATGGCCGGTTCCATTGCCGACGTCGCTGGCACCAAACGCGTGAGTCTGACGGGGTCTTTCTTCCTCGCCGCTTGTGCGCTCGCCTGCGGTCTGGCACGAAATGGAGGTGAGCTCATCGCTTTCCGCGGCCTGCAGGGCATCACGAACGCCATCATCGTTCCGCCGTCCATCTCTATCATTTCGAGGAACGTCGAGGAAGGACGGCCACGAAACGTGGGTTTTGCGTGTCTCGGATTCGCGGGTCCAGTCGGGTTCTCGCTTGGTCTGGTTCTAGGCGGCGTGTTCGTCGACAGTATCGGATGGCGAGCGGCATTTTATCTTGCTGGTGCTGCTAGTTTCGTGTTGTTCGTCGTTGGTATTTGGGCTTTGCCGCAGGATGCTCCGCCAGAGCCTGGACAGCCGATTTGGAAACGGCTAGCTATGGAGATCGATTGGATTGGGACAATACTCGCAAGTACAGGATTGGCGACCTTATCATACGTTTTGGCGTAAGATTTGACCATCTGTGTGTGACTTTGCACGAGACTAACCCATGGCAGGATGTTATCGTCCGACATCCACAACATCCGCAAAGCAGCTAACATTACTCTCTTGATCCTGAGTGCCGCTTCGTTACCAGCATTTATCGTATGGATGAACTTTCAGGTGAAGCGCAACCGCCCAGCGCTTATTCCCAACGCGCTCTGGCGCAGCTCTATCTTCACCAGTAGCTGCATTATGATTCTCTTCACCACCACCGTCACCAACTGCATGGAGGTATTTAGTAGTTTGTTGTGAGTCGACATGCCATTCTCCATTCCATACCGAGTCATCACTGATGCCACGCAGCTTTCAACAAGTCCAAGCTAACTCAGCGCTTGGAGCGTCGCTGCGAATCCTTCCTTCGCTCATCGCTGGCGCCCTGGCCAATCTTTTGACTGGCGTCTTTGTCAATCGCTTGCCAGTCATGTGGACGGTGCTGATCTCCTCAGGACTGTGCGCCATCGCGCCCCTCCTTATGGCTGTCATACAGCCTCAGTGGCCGTACTGGTACGACGCATTTATCGCGCAGGTAAGTAAGCCAACTACATCCAACGTCATTTCGTCGATCCGTCTCGTTAAATTTACATTATCTTCCCCACAACCCTCCCCGCTCGATTCGAACACACCTTATTGACTTATGTGGTCACATAGATCTTTGCTCCTTTGAGTGGAGACACCCTCTTCACCATTGGCTTGCTGGTCATTTCCGATGTCTTCCCCCCGCACACACAGGCTATGGGTGGCGCGGTATTCAATACCTGCGCGCAGCTTGGCACCTCGATTGGGTTGGCGGTGACCTCAGTTATCGCTGCATCTACGACGGACGCCTCGCACTACGTGGATAAGGCGTCCCCTGATGCCCTTCTGGTTGGATATCGTGCGTGCTTCTGGACAATGTTTGGTTGGATGCTGCTCGTGTGTCTTGTATGTGTGCTAGGGTACAGCCGGTTGGGTATGATTGGAGTGAAGCGGGATTAATAGGCGTCCTGGCTTGTTGACGTGCCTAACTCAGCAATCTGGGCTACTACTTTTGTACATTCAGGTTGCTAAATAGCGAAAGTGGGAGATTCAGCAACACAGAGCTGTCTAGGGAACTACGCTGGTGGGGCCAGCACCGCATCCCAGTCTCGCTCCTTAAACCATTCTTCAAATGGCTTAGTTTCAACCTTCGTCTTCAACTGCGACGGCCGGATAACGCCGGGTACACTAGCCTCATAGTCATGTTCATTGAGAAAATCTATAGCATCAAGATGCTCCCACAGAGCGCCCATCTTGTGCATGTCCTGCGTAGTCACAGGCACATACACGGCCTCTTTGCCGCTTGCCTTAGACCATGCCTCTACGATCTGGCCGATTGTCAGATCGCTATCATACGCGAGCAGCTTGATTCCGGGCGCTTCATCCTCAATCAGCTCACGCACGAAGAGCCCGGTGGACTTTTGCGGATCGATGACAGGCAGACGAATATGGTCGTGAATCGGCAACACAAATTTGAATTTGCCAGTGCTTTTGTCCAGCGTCGGCGCCAGCAAGCGGTTCGTGCTGTATGCACCGAGGTAGATGACTGACATCTTCATTGCAAGCGCCGGCTGCTCACGCTCGATATACTCCTTGATCCAGTTTTTGGCTTCGGGATGCAGAGACCGCGTATAGTTGCCCCCGACACTCACAGATCCTAGGCTGGAGACAACAATCCGTTCGAGCGTGCGCACTGCGGCCGCTGCCACGGCTGCGTTCTTCCCGTACCTGGTCTCAGCCTCGAATGCCATATGACTTGCAGCAGCTACATCCTTGTTTTCCGCCTCCAGCTTTGTCTTCGCAGGGTAGAAGACTGTCCAGAAGTCGGTATTGAGGAAAATGGCATTGGCGCTAGCAAAGGCAACGGTAAGAGATATCGGGTCCCCTAGATCAGCCTTCACAACCTCCGCACCTTTGAACATTAGCCTTAATCAGTCCCGTCTAAGAATGGTTCTCCCGAAATTTTTACCTTTTGCGCTCAGGGTCTTGGCAGCCTGTGAAGCCGGATCACGAGTCATGGCGCGGACGTGCCAGTTCGAGAGGTCAAGAAAGGTGTCGACGACGGATCCTCCTTGTCTACCGGTTGCACCAACTACGACTATCGTCTTTTTGGCGGCCATTGCAAGCGAAATGCAGATTGTACGTCAGTTCGAGAGGTTTGGAGCTACATAGGTAGGCTGTGGTCGCTCGCAACGGCACATGTGAAGTTATCTGCGAAGAAGTTAAGTCCGATGAGCAAACCGATTGAAGCGCAGCCTGCATTGTCTATTGGGAGACTTCCGCTCCTTCAGATAATAATCAATGCCATACAAGGATAAGTCGGTAAGGTATATAGCTGGACTTAACCGCTTATCTCCTACTGACAGTCGCTAGGGCCACTCGGACTTAAGAGCCTATGTCCAGCTTGCGATTCTCGGCGGTTTTCACTTTACGTCGTTTATTGACCTCGCGCATCTTTCATGTCTATGAACTCGAGTCCAGTCCTTCTGCAAGATCCAAAACCAAACAAGATCAAATAGTGACTAGCAATTATTGGCGGGATCCACCGTTAATGCTAGGCTCTCGTCCTCTCAGTTTTGGGCGCCCGAGTGCGAAAACATCATGTTTGGACGACACCCGAACACTGCATGAGATTGGTGAAACTCGAATCTCCGTCGGATTGATGATTGTTCCGTGCTCAACCCTAAACCGTGTCCACAAAGCGACCGGAACTTGCCGTCCAAAAATGTTTCTCCGCTGTCATAGCCAACACAGATGCATATCCGCGAATTGAAGCCTGTTACCTTCATAAGCGTGTGTCTTATGAAGATAGAAGACGTTATTCTGTTCGAGTATTTGGAGGAAGTGGAAAACGCTGATGTGAGTTCACAGTAGGGCTGATCAGTGAGTTTTCAGACGAGGATGTATGGAAAAAAGTACCGGGACGATTTGAGGAAGGATTACGGACGTTCGGTGGCGATGACTTGTGTACGGTCCCGCTTGATGAAAAGGACTGGTCGAAGGCTCAATGGTCACCAGTCCCGCCCTAACGCATGTCGAACCAAGGTAGCCTTTGTCTATCTAATCTGCACAGTGGGCCATGGCCACTGAGAGTCTTGCTTCAAAGAAAACATCAGAAGAGGTGTACGTAATCCTGCATTTAGATACCAAACCTTCTCTCCAGGATGAGTACCACATGCTCCGCTCCTGCGACGTCAGCGCCATCAGAGGACTGATGAGGCTAGCCGCCCACTGCGTGGTGGTTCAACCCCACCTCATTGCCAGGTGTTCTACGCAAAGTCAGCGGTAGCATTAGGTTAACTTCGGTGGCAGTCGCAGATACCCTTGACCAACGGCTCAAACGATTATGTTGCGAACTGCTGAGTCAGTGCGCAGATCTTCAGTGGACGGCGCGAGAGGCAGTACTGCCAGCGTCACTTCGTCGCTTCATGCCGGTCTACGGCCTCCGTCTGGTCTTAAAAAGCCAGTGTTGGACAGATTCGTCCGCTTTGTGATTATGTCCGGGTCGATGATCTGATTAGGTGGGTAGGAGAGCTGTGTTGACATGATTCCGGCCGAGCAGACTGGCATGCGGCTTCATGAGGCTGTGATTGAGTATGAGCGAGCAGGTGAACTGGATAGTGTCCGCTGCGTGCATCACTACGAGATCAATTCGGTATGGCAGAGATTGGGGCATATGTGGAGCAGCTGGAGGAGGAGGGTTTTACGAGAAAACGCGTGGCCTGACGAGCGTGGTAAAGACCAAGGCTCTAGGTTTCGATTACATGTCAGCGTCCAGTGCACCAGTGCACCATACACGGTGGGGCAAGACCAAACTTGAGACGCGGAGGTAAAGCATCCAAATGCGGGAACAACTTATAGGTAATGCTCAGGGTCTTCAAGATGCATGAATGGCTGCTATCATACAGCAGGACTAGTCCCATTTTCGTTTCCAATAGCGCTGACATTTAGTCTCGATCATCGAGGCAACCGAGCAACTCCAGATCGAAAACTTGCTGTTTTGGGAAGATAGACAAGTCGACCAGGCTTCTTCAGCCCTCTCGAACGACTTTTTCATTGAGCTCCATCATTTCTGCCGATCAATGCCGGAGACACATCAATCACAGTGTTGCCATACTTGTACCATGGGAAAGTAACTCTCCGGTGAAACACTGGATAGGATGAAGCATTTTCCAAGAGGATGGTGACGTAAGACAAGGTCAGCGGACTACAGACAAAGAGCAATTTCCTACGAGTCATAGCTATGGAATTCGTCAGGAGTAAGGTCTTCCAATGTTCAGGTGAACAACGAAGACTTCCTACGAGAGAGCTTAGGAGTGCACATCTTGGAGATTGGACGCCGTGACACCGTATTGCTTGTGATTGACTTTGAGAACTGAAAATTTAACTCTCGCCGGGAGTGCAGAATTTCATTTTCTTTGTTCTGGAGTTCTGATCAACCACATCTTCTACCAAGCTCGAGAATGCGAGGCATGCAGACTTATAAAAGGCCGAGCTTTTGCACATCAAATATACCATCTTCGATAACATCAACAGAGAATCGATCTCGAAGTACCACATTTCAAGATCTTTATTGTCACCACATCTCCTCCTCATCCAAATAAACTCCATCTTCGACCCTCACATACGTCCTCTACAATGTACTCCCAAATCTTCACTTTTGCCCTATTGGCACTTAGCGGCGCCGGCATCAGCCCTTCCCTCGCCGCTCCGACCGTCAACAAACGGACTGTGGCTCCAAATACCCAGTCCTGCTACGTGACAAATCATGTCCTGTTCCAATCCTTTGATATCGACATCGGCGTTACGTACGCAAACGGCACCGGATGTGACAATGTCTACCACGCCCTCCAAGATGCGGGTGGCCTGATCTTGAATTGGCGGTGCATTGATGACGGGAATGACAATACGCAGCTTTACTTCGACGGGCCGGATGCTGACAGAATTTTGGCGGTGAATCGTGTGCTGAGCCAGGAATACCCGGCTGTGAACGGGTTTAATTGCAGTGCTTTCTAACGGCTGGGCAGTCTGGCTCATCCGAAGACTGAAGTGGGAAGGCGGAAGTCTTGGCATAGAATTTGATCTGTTGTTCATCTTCGATCATGGTTTTCAGCATTACATGAGCCGACACCGTTGGCAGTGTCCGATCTCAGTTGTCAATCTCTCTAGTCTTAAAATCGATCTCATCTTTCGCTGAATCAACTTCGTCCTCACGATTATGTCGAACCTGGAGCTGCGAAATATAGTCTGACTCATGGGATAAAAACCCCTCGCTATTATCGAGTGTCAGTATTGGTGCTTCTTCATTAGTCTTCATCTATAGGGATACTGGTAGTGGCAATGTGATACAGTATCTGCCCTCAGCCCCTAAGATTTTCAGTGGAGACCCGCGAATCACCAAGTAGCCTTGAATTACCGCCACTTCCCTTCTACTCAACCTTTCCCTTCACACCCTAGCTATCGAATCATTCTTCTATCACAGCCACTCGCCAAAAGTTCTGCTCCATTTACCAAAAATTTGCCAACTTTGACAGTGATCATCTCAACAAAATACACACTATTAATATTACAAATTTAATGTAAATCTCAATATAGCGAAAGATCACAATTTCATAAACAATCGAGGACTAAATAGTTATGTAATAGTTTTGTTGAGATAATTACTGTTAAAGCTGGCCTTTTTTGGTGGATGGGGCAGTACCTTTGGCGAGTGATTGTATCATAGTCATTCCCATGGCATCTACAAGTATTGAGGTCGTGAACACTGAAGATATTCCCATTCTTGTACGCATTCATGCTGCAGCTTTTCCGAACGACGCTGTCGCCCAAAGCATGTTTTTAGATTCTGCAAAGCACGCGGAAGCTGTCATTCAGATGTCTAAGCAGCATATTCCCGATACTTCGAGGCTCGTCATGAAAGCGGTAGAGTCAGGGACTAGCAGAATCAAAAGTTGGGCATCTTGGCACAGATTAGGCTATGATGACATCCAATACTGTAAAGTAGCCCTAATCTCCAGCCAACAGTATTCAATATCAAGAATTGAACTTCAAGAATAGCTTACTACAAAATACGTAATTGTCTCTCGTAGGCATCTTCAAACTTGCCACGTAAGGGATTAGTACCAAAAGCCAGACCAGCCCGCCGAAATGCATGCTTGTTCCGGACGGTCGGCTGAATGACTAGGGCTGCACATTTTGAGCTAGCATCTTGACCTAGATAGAGCAGCATTGCAGGAGATCCAAGCTGTTCGGGTGTTGGAGGATCATCCGGGAAATATGCCGATAGCTCGTCGTAATGAGGTTCACCTGAGTGAACATAATAAGTAGGGAGTTCTCTCTCCAGGTCTTGTTCAATAACACAGTCCAGTACCATACCCTTTAAATCGATCCATCCATGCTCCACTGCGCCGAGTGGATTAAGTCCTTTTATAGTCACGTCAGAATCCACTACCCGGATGCCAGTGTGCATCGGCTTGTCACGGTTATCAAACGCGAAATGAATGCCTCGACTGGCAGCAGCCCACGACCAAGATGGAGCAATGTAATCGGATGACAATATTGCTGGAGGTTTGACCATTTCATTGGATAGGATTCTCCAAGCTAATTCCCTCACAATGTCATTCTCCCACACTCCGGCCAGATATCGGGCCCCGATTACCCCTTGAAAGTCTGAAGCAAGACCAGACAGGGCAGGAAGCCTATCAGTCGCATGAGTCAACTTCATACGTGAATATGTTGTGATAAGCTCTTCCCAATACGCAAAACACTCAGGAAAGGATCCGATATGCGCGACCCTTAGTTTCCTAACCATACCAGCGCTGATGGGATCCCAAACTTTAGGGTAATGGCAGTCCTCGAATCGGGTCTTCGTGAAGCACTCGAAGTACATTCTTGTACTCCCGAAGTAGAGAATTCGGCGGGAAAGGAGCCTCTCCTGTAACACCCAAGCCCTTTCAGCTAGCGGAGAATTTGGTTCCGGCTTAAATCTTCCTAATAGCCGTCTTGTGCTATTATATGCGAGGATAATATTATCGTAATTCTCACCATCCGAGACTTCCAGTTGTAAGTGATATGGTATCGGACGTAAAGAGAGGAACCCAGATTGACAGCCGGATGCTGCCGGGCCAGCCAGGGTCACAAATGAGCCTGCATAGATTTGTGCCATTTTAGCACATTGATCCTCCCAGTCAGACTGAGAGTCCTGTATAATACACAGCGAATCTATCCAGAGATATCGTAGCCCGAGTGATCTCGTGGCGGTAACAGCATCTTGAAATGTTTTCGGTAGAGTATCGAAGGCAATTCTCTTCTGAAAATCTTCAAAATTCTGTGATTTCAGCTCCAATGGACGTGATGTTCCCCAACAGTGACTTAGAGTTGCGTAGCGTTCGTATGCTTCGCCAGTGACCAATACGCACAGGTCTTGAGAGGAATTCGGAGGACCCAAATCAAGAATACGTGTGGGTAGTCGAGCGTCAGACGCTGTAGAGCAGGACTCGTCATTTTGACAACAGTCAGAAAGCCAAGACTCAGCCAATTGAAAGTCAATCACAGGTGGAACTGGTCTGCCCATAATGTTCCACAGTTTTTGACCTGTGCTACCTTATTTGCTATCAGCATGAGTGGCGTTAGCAGCTATTGATGTCAGGTGTACCTGATAGAGAAAGCACGTCTACGTAAGGGTATACGAGATCCAGCGGATGATAGGTAGACGCAGGATCCTGGCGAACATACTTCAATCCCTGAAATGCAAGCTCATCTCGCGTAGAAATGTCGTCAAGATAAGACTCACTTAGTTCAACGAAAAATGCACATCCTTCCACTTCACCGCTCTGCTCATGCCTTTTTGGTGGGTACTTCTGGTCTATCGATCGATGGTAAGATTCTGCATGCTCTACTGAGCACGATAGATGGTAGGAATAGTATTCCAGCAGCACTTTTCTAAACAGAAGACAAATACGGCATCCGTTCCGGGCCGAATCATCCAACTCTTCGAACGTCGAATGATGTTGAACCCTGAACTCAAGTCTTGGAGGTGCGAGAGGTATCCTTTTACATCTATTGCAAATCGCTGTGGAGATCAAGAGGTTAGACTTCTGCAGCTCCAGCCATCTATATGTTGGGGAGCATCATGAAATCAAGTTGTCGGACTTACATAAGGACATAGCTGAAAAGAAAGATGTTGGTCTAGACAGTCTACCGTAAGACCTCCGACATATGAATATCCTTGGCAGATAAGCCACCCGGAAAGTATAGGGAGAGAATCCGCAACATGTGTCGTGGATTCAGGGGTATGAAAGTTCTAAGCCCAACTTACTTCTCAGGGACGTGGTACTAATTCTCATCCCCTCCGGTCTTTAGGATTGGATTGAGAAGAGAAAAGAGAACGCCGTGGCTATGATCCACTGAGAATACTAGAGAATTCACAGACGTCAGAAGTATTTACCATCTTGTGCTCGATTGATGCAGCTTGGATAGCTTTCTGCGTACCTAATTGTAGGGAGTCGGGTAGTTGGAATTTTATCGCAAACTCTGGATTCGCTGCGCCTTGTTTGCACTGCCTCCGCAGATCGCGTAGGTGATGACTTGGCAACGAATTGCGAGTCGCCGAATGATCGTGTCAATGGCGATGAGACCAAGGCAATGATTCACATCGGATCTGTATGCTATAGTCTGCAATAAATACTGATACAGTATCACGCTAACAGGCTTGCACTCGTCGAAATTCTGAGCTGATGCTGTTGTGGTGGGATTCTTGGTATACCTACCTTACGTATCTAGGTTTGAGGGGCAAGCGGGTGCCTCAGCTGTACTACGAGTTTTCCTCCCCACCTGCACGGGCGCACCACCTGCACACCTCAAAATAGTTCCACCACCTCCACTTCAGCATCGTCAATCTCAACAATTAGAGTAGCTACAATTAAATAAATTATATCAAATTGATTAGAAGAATTAGCTGCATGTTTTGGCCTATTAAATTTCTTTATCAAACCTTCGTGGTGCGCGTCTATCGCGTTGTGGACGTGAGGGCCTAAAAGAAGCTTCAGCATCATCCTCACAAAGATGCACCTCTACCACATTATCCTAAGGCTGATTTGACGGTGGCAGCTGTTTTTGTCTATATTTAGCTTGGTATTTGACCTTATTTTGGACCTGCCTATTAATCTTGCGCTGCTTATAAGCCTCCTGTTTCTGCTGAGTTTCGGCTTCCTTTTCTGCGTGCTGCTTAAATTGAGCTGCTTTGCGATTTAGACGGCGCTGCGCTTTAGCTTTACGTTTAATTTGCTTCGCAGCTTGTTTTTGAAGCTTTATTTCATGCTTTTCTTGTTGTTTTTGCTCCTCAGCCTGCTCCTTTGCGATATTAGCATTATGAATAGCCTGCACCTTAGTAGGGGTGTAAAGAACTGCACCACCATGCTTATTAGGCATTTTTATCGCCTTTTGACCCTTTTGCTTCCTCTGCTCTAACTTTACTGCCTTTTTGAGCCTATTATTCTTGTGTTTAAGCATGTTATTCTTTACCTCTAGTTTGAGAACCTTAGCTTTAAACTTGTTATGACCAGGCTGCGCCATAACAAGTTCTTTTGTATTTGACACAAGCGTTCCGCAGGAAAGCACGGACCGCACGAGTTCGTACCCAAGGATCATGGAGATCACGTGATGCGCTTAGTGCGCTTAGGGCACTGAGCATGGTGAGCGCTCGGTGGGATTGATGTGGTGAGCACCCTAAATAGGAAACACGCTTACCTGCTTAATTAAAGTAAGCAGGTGAGCACATTGGGTATATAAGCTGAGGAGGAATACTTTCTTAAGTTAATCTCTTTATGTTTTATTTTATATATTATACCTTATAATTAGTTATAAGTTTATTAAATAAGACCTTATTTATTAAAAACCAGTTATTTAAAGCTTAATAACCCTTCTTTATACTTGGATCCTTAACACTCCGCTCTTATGTAAAAAATCCGTAACCACCTTACAGACCTGCTACAAGCTGCGCTTGTACCAGGGGTAGAGGCTCATAACAAAACTTATCTATTTTTTTTTGGAATAACTGGCCTATTTAGACGGCAAACTCTCTGCGTAGGTTTTGCCACACTGCTTTAGGGATATGTGTTAATAATGCTGCGCTAAATGTATTATCCTTATATTATTCTGGATGTGTAAATACTATTTAAGAATAATTAATAGGTTAAAGGGATAGAGGCCTATTTTTTGCCACCCACTTGCGATATTAGACAGCAAAAATGCTTTCTTAAACGCTGGCCAAAAAAGAGAGAAGAAATCCGACTTCTGGAGGTGTGATAGCGCCTAACACTTTATTATTTAGCCATTAAGTTCTTACGCGTAATAAGTTGCAAGAGGGCTAAATAGGCTTATATTTAGAGGCTAAAATTAATAAGTTAAATATGGAGGAAATACTGCAATAATAATTTAATATGTATTATAAAAGTTAAGGAAGGTATTATTAATATAACTGCTGTAATTATTAATAATAAAAAGCCTTATAT
>JAGFMJ010000555.1:0-14490 GCA_021030925.1 Trypethelium eluteriae
AGACGGTGCCGCCGCTGTGGCAGGCGAGGGAGACGTGCTTGATGCGGAGGTGGGCGAGGAGGGCGGGGATGGCGTCTGGAGATGGGGGTCAGCGATGTTGTGTTCCTTGGTGGTGTCGTTTAGTGGGGGGGATATATATATATTGGACGACTCACCTCGCCAGACCTCGAGCAGCCTCTCGGCTGGCGCGCTGTCCGTCTTGCCAATGCCTGGGCGCTCTGCGTTCACGACGCGGACTTTGTACCGCTTTGCTAGCCCATCCTTTGCGATATTGAAGAACCGTGAGGATGTGAGCGGGCCGAAGAATAAGAGCACCTGCTCCTCGCCATTGTCATCGTCGGCATCTTCGCGATGAAAGCCAAAGTCGGAGTAGGAGACCTGGAAGGGTTTGGGGCGGCCGCGCGACGGGTCGGCCGGCAGCTGGAAGGTCCGATTGAAGCGAGGATCGTTGATGTAGGCGCTGAACTCTTCTGGAGAGAGGGTTATAGCTGGGGTCGTGGTTTTGGTGGTAGTGTTAGAGAAGGGTGCGGTGGTGTTTGTTGCTAATGTTGAAGAGGTAGAAGGTATGTCTACTAAGGCCATGGCGAGAGGCACCGTGGTAGCCAAATGTTCGTGCTTCGGACTATGGAGCGTAGAATTGGTGCACAGCGAGAGTGAGATGAGTTACGGTATCCAGCTGATCTGGAGGAAAAGCGTCACCCACCATATGTAGAATATACAAATCCTTCCCGTCTCGTGTACCCATTCTCAACACCATGGATTTGGAGCCTTATATCTCAACATCGCGTAGGTCAATTAAATACATGGCTGTAGCGGTAGATAGTTGAGAATTAGGCCATTTCATATGTACCACTTCCTTTTGATTAAGAAGCCACTGTAGAGGGTTTTTGGTTCGTCAAGGGTGTTGAGAACTGGAATCGTCTCGCACCACATCCGCGGAAGCCTCAACGTATGCAACATTGTTCTGAAGATTTTTTGAAGGGGGATATGTCTTCGTCAATCTTTTTCAAAGTATTGAGACTTTTGTTTCGGAGGTAGGAATTTACAGCTTGTGTTTGCTTCGCGTCGTCCTTTTCCTAAGCCTCGGCTCCTTCCTTATTTGGCGCTGCTATTGAGGTTGATAAGGCAATTAGATATCTCAGTAAACTCAGATGCTAAGATGAGAGCCAGGCCTCCCTGTCAGTGGCTTACAGCTCCTGAATGGTATCCAACTTGGGTTTGATGACTTTTTTTCTCCCATCCTATCGTCTCAGCTATTTGTCGCGAGTCTTGTGTAGATCGCAAATAGAGAGGTAGAATTTTTGAACTCCTTTGATACAAAATATTTAATACCAATAAAATTGAGCGTGGGATCTGACTACATTAGGTATTCTTCTTTGGTTTGATACTAGTTTCAGAGATGGACCTAACTGTTGATATTCCAAAATTCAAAACCTCCGTAGGGACCTTGACGCGCTCGGTCGAGAATCGAATCTTCTACTTAACCCTCTACCCCAATCTCTGCTTCGATCTGCTTCAACCTGCTCCGTCTCCGCTCCAAACTCTGCTCTAGTCTCTACATAGGTGTTCCTCCAGAACGGGCTGTTGGGTTGTTTCGGTCACTAAATGAAGATGGTGCTCATCTGGCAATATGACTGAGGAAAGGCATGTAAGTTACGCTCCAATATACTTTAAACTATCGCTGGGTGAATTGACTGAGGCGATATTTGTCACTACGTTCTCGCAATTAATTCCAAAAGTGGTGCAAAGAGAAAGGGCATGCAAACAGTGCAAGGACTTTGAGCATGTGATTAAGAGTGAGGTGAATTGAGTCCACCTATCAATGTCATTATTATGCTATCGTCTCGTGTCGCTGAGGCTTGTGCGATTAAATACAATGAAGATTGTGCTCAGGGGATATTTTGAAGAGACAAAAGAGTAGTTCGCCTAAACGACCCTTTCCAGAATGATAAAGCTGCCCGTTTCCACAGTGCCACCACCGCAACCACCACCACATTCGACTTTTCTTTTGCAACACTCGTTTCTCAAATCAACATGTACGTAACAATCTGTGCCAATCGATCGTAATCTTGTTGCTCCATGGCAATGATGCGTTTACGCACCATCGTCGTCGTCCCCGATGCGGATCTGGCCTTCACCCTTGAGGCCTTCAGACCAGAAGCCACCAAGCTCAACATTGGTCTCGGGCATACTCTGGTGAGTGAATAAGAGCCAGGCGCCGAAGACGGGCTTGGCAAGGACATCGAGGACAGCATAGGCGATGATCTCGTCATCGACAGAAGCAATGCGAGAGCCATCGGCAACACCCCAGACACTGTCCAACGTCAGCATCATCAATGTCATCGTGGAGCTAGGTAGAAGGGCTTACATTGGGTATGCAGTCCAGAGGAGGAAGGTGAATCCTGCGATGGAGCCGAAAAACCTGGCAACCTTGGTGCCCTTGTTCAGAACGGCAGCACGGCCATTCACGGCCAATTGCCACACGACCACCAAGTAGGCAATGCAGGCAATAGCATACCATCCCCATTTCTGCGGAGTTTCCTCCCCACCAAAGGCAGCAAAAAGACCGGTGAGGATCATGACTAGATCGGCAAAGATGGCGATGAAGATGCTAGCACCATTGAGGCCGGCAAGAAGAGACAGGTCAAGAAGGAGAAGAGGAGTGGTCAAGCTCCAGTCGACATAACGAGCCCAGTAAACTTGGCGATAGATGTGCTTGTAAGTGTCGGGGACGTGCTCGTGTTGTTCGGTAATCTTGACATCATGGAGAGAAACGCCGTGACCGGTGGCCATGCCAAAGTATGAGATGGCTGCAATGGTGGTGATGAGAGTTGTAACGACGTGATACAAACGCTTAGACTATGATGAATTAGATGATGTACTATCATTTCAAGCTCCGTGGAGCTTCTCAAAGCTTACAGCTGGGAGGCTCCATGACATTGCCGTGAAGGCAATTGAGGCAACGAGCATGATCACGAAGACAACCCTGAGATGGAATTAATACTGGTAGGTTAAGCCCGAGATATGCTGTACATACCAAAGGGTGCGTTTTCCCTCATCGTGAACGACTTGGTACTCAGGCCTTGGGTCGGTGATAGTTGGCAATGGGCTGATGGAGCTGGTTGCCGTTGGCACCAGAGCAGTAGTCTTCTTCAGAGCTTCAACGGCTTGAGTCAACATCTTGAAAGAGAATTATGGCAATGGATAATGTTTGATGAAGCTCTTCGAGGATGATTGAAGAGGATTTGAAGAGAGGAAGAGGAAGCGAAGTTGGACGAAGGCAATGGGCAAAAGCTCTAACATGAACCCCGCTGCACGGAGCAACCACGACGGACTAGGCTACGGCATGCACCGATTCAAGCTTGCCATTGGATCAAAGACGTCATTTTCTGCGCCTCCAGTCATCGAGCAATCAAGCAATCTTCCGCGGAAACCTAGGCTAACTTTAGCATGCCGCAGTTGGCGGCCAATCTTGGGTATGGGACGTGAGGCGAAATTTGGATCTCAGAAGTTCCAAATATCGATGCTCTCCCAGATGCATATCTCAGTGCTGCACCCCAGATTCTGCCACCCTTATCTTTATGCGCATCATAAGAGATGCCGAACTGCAATGCCTGTGCTCTGTACCTCGTATCTCCTGCCACAGAGCGGCGAGCATGCAACGGTGCAACCTTGGTCAAGATGGGACTGGGCGGATCCTTGAGCATCACGAGGTCTGTACTCCGTATCCCAGTATCTACCCACCTAGCATTTGGCCTATGATACTTCAGTACTTCCCCGCTCTGAGCCGAGAAGGGGCATGGGTGGCTCGGGAGTGGGTGTGGATGATAGGACAGAGTTAGATAGCTTGACAGCTGCAGCACACCCAGAACCGATTGGGAGTTGTCGGTGTACTGTTGGTCTGCTGCCAGGCCAACCGGAACAAGGCCGTAATCGACTCTGCCAAAGCTGCCAAGAACTGCCAATCTGCCAGCCTGCCGGCCTGCCAACCGCCCGAGGGCACCATCGCACCATCTTATCCCATCTTATCATCTGAGCCACCGCTTGGTGGCTTGGAGGCTCACTGCACATGAGCCACGAGCTTAATTCTATGCGTCCGTGGCCGTGGCCTGGCGGTTCGCCTATCGACGTGCCGACCCTTCTGCACCTATTGCCGGAATTTACTGCAATGTATCAAAGCCTCATTGAACTCAAATCTGTCAACGGAGTAGGGACATGCATAGACCAAGGTATCAATTTTTGCGTATATCTCTTGTGACGGCTTTGACCATCTCTCATCTCGACGCTTCTCGTCTCGTATTCGTGGTGGTGCGCATGCCAAGTCTGCTCACATCAGAAAACAAAAGATCATCCCAGAACCCCTTTGACTCGGCAACTTTCCTTTGTCTGGAATGAGATTTCTCACGAACCTCACGATACAATTAATGATTTCTTTGTATTCCTGCAAAATGATTAAGCAGAGCATGCTCCGGTCAGTGCGCTGTTGTTAGCGGGTTTTCTGCAACCGCGATGGGCGGGCCTTTTGCGGGCGAGACAGCGAAGGCAAGACACGCTGCACCACAACATTGAACCCGAGATCAATGCAGTTGCTGGTCTCAAATCTTCTCACAAATTACCGGCATAAGTAAGCCGAGACCTTTCTGGGCTCATAGGTAGGCGTCGCATGCACCTGTCATTATGGGCAGTGGGGTTGGTTCTAGTTCCTTTCCACTTGATCCCTGCTCCTCAAGGTCCTCATTTTTCCCCCTTCCTGCAATGTCCTCACCTCTAGTACGTACTCCATATCGGGACCTTGATTATAAGCAGCCTCTTCGCTCAGCCGCATCCAGCTGCTTGGTGCTTCACCTGCTCATCGCACCGAGACAGCCAAACTCATTTCTTTCGAGATACTCCGTACTTGAGCTGGACCACCTTCGTTCCACCCACTGCTAGATTTGCTAGAGAACGCCATTGCGAAGGCCTCCTTTGCCACCGACTTTGGGGATATCTGTCTCGGGTAACCTGCTTGTCCATAACCACTAAAATAAGCTTCCACGATGTCGGACAGCGATGCGCCTGGTCAGTGTGCGACTGGCAATGACTTCGACGGTCGGATCGGCGTGCGAGTATCCGCCATTTTTGTCATTCTCTTCGGGTCGATGATTGGTAGGTGACATTGGTCAGCCTTGGCCAAACGTGTCTGACCCGATCCTAGGTGCCTGGTTTCCGGTATTTGCTTCGAGACACAGAGGCATCGGTGTTCCAGAATGGGCATTCTTCATTGCCAAGTACTTTGGTTCTGGCGTGATCATCGCCACCGCTTTCATCCATGTGAGTGTTGACACATTGCTCTCAACCATCGAAAAGGCTGCACCCCATCTCAGAGAGCCTTCTCAAGAAACCTGACTTGATTTTTTTCAAATGAACATCGAGCCCCCAAGAGCTGACAATGCGTAGTTGCTTGCACCAGCTGCAGACGCACTCACGGATCCTTGCCTGACGGGTCCCATCACTGAATATGATTGGGCAGAGGGAATATGCCTCATGTCTGTGTTCCTGCTGTTCTTCCTTGAGTTGATTACGATGCGCTTCGCAAGGTTTGATGTTCATGGTGGTCATGCGCAAGAACATTCAGTGAAGGTCGAGGAAGGTCGGCCAGCACATTTGAGCGGCCAGACTGGTCCATATCGAGACGAATCAGAGGTGCTGCCATCCAAAGATTCAGAAGCGATTCAGGGAAGGCGCAGCAGCTCCCACATTCCTGGAGATGACCATCTTGGACACATGAGAGAACATACAGGGAATGAGGAGCTTTCTTCCGACTGGGAAAAATCAGATGGTCTTATTCCAGAAAGCTATGCGGCTCAGATGACGGCTATATTCATTCTGGAATTCGGAGTAATCTTCCACTCGATCTTCATCGGTCTGACACTTGCTGTGGCTGGAGACGAGTTCAATACTCTCTATGTCGTTCTTGTCTTTCATCAAACATTTGAGGGTCTTGGGCTGGGTACCCGACTAGCCAGTGCTCCATGGCCCAAGGAAAGACGGTGGACGCCCTACATGCTCGGGATTGGCTACGCCTTTTCAACCCCCATAGCTATCGCTATTGGTCTGGGAGTCAGGCAGTCATATCCCCCAAACTCACAGACTACACTCATCGTGAATGGTTGCTTTGACTCTGTTAGCGCTGGTATCCTGATATACACGGGATTGGTAGAGCTCATGGCTCATGAGTTCATGTTCAGCCCCTCCATGATAAGGGCTCCCATCAAAACTCTTTTCAGCGCATTTGGACTAATGTGCTTGGGTGCTGGTAAGTCTGGTGTGCTGTTCTGATAAAGACCTAAGAGCTAACGTATGTCTAGGTCTGATGGCGCTCCTGGGGAAATGGGCATAGATCTTGGCATTGCTCAAGATATTGACGGCATTCGAGGACCCTCATTCTTGTATTTTATTTTGATACTGTCTCATAGATCAATCATTATCTCTTAGGCTAGACTCACATCAATTAATACATTCACTTGTTCGAAAGCAGAGTGCTACGAGAACTCTTCTGTGGGGCCGTACTGACTCGCTTGCTGTACGCATATGCCAGTTGCACCGTTGACCAGCTTAGCACTTTCGGAACAAGCCGTCATCCATATCCAGTGCCAGCTCGAGACTGGGAATTTGTCTTAGTCAATGCCCTCTCATGGATTAATCATGAGTTAGATCCGGCGTAATGTTTAAGCCGCATGTAGCGGAGCGGCACAGGATTTTGTCCTGGTAGAGCCACCGGTTCCGAGATGTATCATGGACTTCATGGACTCTGTCATTCCGGGATTTTTTGCGTCGCTAGATATTTTGGTGTTGACTATATTGCGAGTAGCTCACATGGAGATGTAGACAGATTTTAACTTGAGTGGGCGCCATGTGAACAAGGGCTGTGGATAAGGTATGATGCAGTGATGGGTGGTGGCCGATATTCTCCCAGCATCGCGGCTCTTCTCGTTCGGCCACTCCCTACGGAGTAATTTATGCTCACACCCGTGGGGCGGATATAATGAGGGGCTTTGTGAGTTTTCCGGGCGGCCAAGTCCATAGCTGCGCTCCATCTCCAACGCCACGACCAGCCTTGCACCCTTGGCTCTCAATCATGTACCTTTAGTCAGAGTTTACGAGACCAGATACGCCATGGTATCAACATCATTCACGGACTTAAGTAGCTACCCCCCTGTGCCAGATTGAAGCTCCGTGCCACCTTGCCCTGGCCTCGTAGTAAGTATATATATCGATGATCTCATTCCTTTGTCAACGATAAATATCCGTATCGAAACATACTCTTGATCAAAACTTTACCTTTCTTCTATCGACCTCTCCTGTCAAATCCTCTCCTTCCATCTACCCATAAAGATCTCTGCCACCGATTCTTTTCGAAACAAAAAGTCTTTTTCACAGCATTCAAACCGTAATTAATTGATTCCATTGCGCCACCCACACACCACCACAACCATGTCAGGCTTCCAATTCTGGGTCGACCTCTTCAAAAACCAATGGTTCACCACCATCCCCTACCCGACCACCGACTTCTCCGGCCAAACCATCATCGTCACCGGCGCGAACGTCGGGCTGGGCCTCGAAGCCGCCCGCCACTTCGTCCGCCTGCACGCGGCGAAAGTCATCCTCGCCTGCCGCAGCACCTCCAAAGGCGAAGACGCCAAGCGCGACATCGAAGCCAGCACGCAGCGGCCCGACACATGCGAGGTGTGGCCGCTCGACCTGTCGTCATACGAGTCAGTCAAGGCGTTCGCAGCGCGCGCGACCCGCGAGCTCGCCCGCATCGACATCGTGCTGGAGAGCGCGGGCGTGGCGACGGGGTCGTTCGCGCTGGTCGAGGGCAACGAGAGCACGCTGACGACGAACGTCGTGTCGACGTACTTGCTCGCGGCGCTGCTGCTGCCGAAGCTGAAGAGCGTCGGCCAGAAATATAATGTGAGGCCGACGGTCACGATTGTGACGTCGGATACGCATGTGCAGCCGGCGTTTGAGGAGAGGAAGGCGCCGCAGGGGAAGATCTTTGAGGCGCTGAATACGGAGAAGGGGGCGAATATGGGGGAGCGATATCCGTTGTCGAAGTTGTTGGAGATTTTGGTGGGGAGGGAGATCGTGAGGAGGCATCCGCAGCCGTATCCTGTGGTGCTGAATCTTGTGAATCCGGGATTCTGTCATAGTAGCTTGATGCGGGAGATGCATCTTGTGGGCTTGGTGATGAAGTACATCTTTGGGGCAAGGTCGACGGAGCAGGGAAGCCGGACGTATGTGCAGGCGGTAGCGATGGGACCGGAGAGCCATGGTAAGTATATGAGCAATGCGCGGATTGAGGACCCGAGCGCGTTCGTGAGGAGTGAGGACGGAGCAGAGACGGGAAGGAGGGTGTGGGAAGAGTTAAGCGCGAAGTTGGAGGCGATCGAGCCGGGTGTGACGAAGAACCTGTGACGACGATGATGATAGGTTTCTTTCACTGAAAAAAATGCGTAAATTGATATCGAAATATATAATATGTACGCAGCGCTTGCATGTATTGTTGAATGATGATCGCTCTGGTCTTATTCTAAGAACGTTTCGAAATTCCCAATCGCTTTGCAGCTTGAATGTCATTGCAATGTATGAGAAACCCAAATAAGTCGTCGTATTTTCCACAAGATCATATTCTCAAAACACGGTTAAGCAGCTTATGGTCCCATTGCGCAAAACCTCGAATGCCATGCCCGGAAAGCCGAATAGTTCCGGATCACTCAATTCTTCGTAGTCCTTTTCCTGTTGAGTGCTGCCTCTACCTGCTCTTGGCTTTCCGTCATCTAAGTTTAAATCATCGAAGTCGTCTTCAAAATCGCCAAGAAGTTCGCAACTACTTCCCGGGCTATCATCCATACCTCGATTCAGTACCATACCTCTTTGTAGACTTTCCCTGTCCTCCTCACTTGCATAAATGCTCCTGAAGTGATGCTTTAGCGAGAGCGAAAGGTCACCCCACTTCATCTCTGAAGTTAACGGCTGCCCTTCGCTTTCGTGGCTGATGTCCTCCAGGATCCAACGGCTCCTACGGTATCGATTGAAATTATGGGAGCCCGGTACATTGCCATGGAATAGAACCTTGGTTGCCGTCAGATGGCCCGGATCATGGAGCGCACGAGAAGCCGACACAAAAACGTCGAGTCCATGTGCACCGTAATTGAAGAAGCTTTCAGCAGATAGGTTGCCGGCATTCCTCGGGAGACTGCCCTCTTGGCTATCGAAGTCGGAATCTTCATCAGTCACAGCATGACCAGAAGCCTCATCCGTATCGGTAGAGTCGTCCCGAATTGGAGACAGCTCACTTGTCCGTCGCGAAGCTCGCTTCGGTTGACCATGGATGGACAAGCGCCTGTCGTTTTTGTAGTAGATCGAATCGGGCGGACCAAGTTCAGTAATGAGATCTTGGACCGTTGTTTGATCGAGATTGATCCAAAACGGGTGGCCGTAACGGCGCAAGAGCTCGATGCGGCCATGTTTGTGTATCTTGGCCAACTGGATCTCATCAGGAAAACGATATCTTCCACGAAGGGCAATATTAAGGGAACGAGGAAGGGATGGCGTAGCCGTGAATAGACTGCCTTGGGCTTTCGTCCAAGACTGGGCCTCAAAAATGGCCATAGAAGTCGCAGGAAATGCAGCAGATGATGCTAATAAGCCGTTGAAGTTTGCCTCTGGCTTATATGCGGAGTGCTGGAAGGGAAATGAGAATGCGACTCCAGGCCATGAAATCACCCATAGTCCATTCTCTGCATCTTCGACCTCTGCTGGATTATAATATTCTCCATCCGGCGTGGGTCCAAACAACTGCGAGACTTGGCGAAACAGTGGTCCTGAGGTATCATAATAATTTCCGGAATCGCGACGCTTGACAATAGCGTTCCCCTTATAGGTAAGATCTGTCTTGTGAAAATCCAAGATCTCGATCAGCCGTAATCGTTGGTCAGCTCCGTCGAACCGGAGCCGGATGCCATTACTCGGAAGCTCTATGGCCACAGATGAGGCTAGAGGATTTGAAGATGAATATGATATTTCTATAGCAGGATACAGTTCGGACTCGGCTTTCAAACGGTTCAGATTATCATACAGCGACACGCCCAACGCTGTGATTCGGTCTCAGCAGCTGCTCTTAAAGTTGGTACACGAAGGTAGATTACTCACTGATCCATCCAAGCCCTCTTCCATTCTGAATTACGGCGGCATCAGTTCCCATCGTTCTCCATCCAGCGTTGTTTTACACAGTCGAGGGGTGAAAGATTCAAGCTGCAGTGAAGGCAGCAGTCGTTGTTTGAAGAGCAAGTAAGCCATTTGAACCGTTGGTGGTTGCAACGTGCACCAGGTGTTGGCTATGTCAAGGCATGATGGAGCAGTCACAACGGTGAGCAATAGCACATGACAACACCTTGAGACTGGTAAGAGTGATACGTATCAGAGAGGCAACATGAGACTCGGCTTTGGAGGGGCAACATGACCGAGGCTTAGATGTCAGCCACACCCCGGAGATTCCCCGGAGATTCCCCGTAGGGTAGTTGGTCCCTGCAGTCGCTATTGTGATTGACACTAGCCGTATTCGTGAGCAGTAAACATTGACCATGAGGTAATTGGATTCGGAGTCTGGCTTGACCTTCCCATCTTACCAAAACTCCATTATTTCTGTATCAGTCAAGTGTCAGCTATTCGCTATGGCTGCGCCGGTACGGCCTAGCTTGCTAAATAAGAAGATTGGTGTGCGCCCTCCAACAATGCGACCACCTCCGTCGAGAGCGCAGTCGGCCACTCCAGCATTCAACGGTCGAGCATCTCCTGCAGATTCAATGGTTTCGGCATCCACAAGTGCATCTAGAGTGCTACGATCTCCCCAAAACTCTGTGCACGGCGGTACCAAACGAAAGGAGAGGGATTTTGAGCAAGACACGGGAGAAGAGACTAACATCAATGTCGTGGTACGATGTCGGGGACGTAGCGAACGAGAAGTGCGCGAGAACAGCGGAGTTGTTGTATCGACCGACGGCATCAAAGGCAAGAATGTAGAATTGTCAATGGGGCCAAGCGCATTGAGCAATAAGACATATCATTTCGACAAGGTTTTCTCTCCGGCCGCAGACCAAAACATCATCTTTGATGAAGTTGTAGCGCCAATATTGGACGAGGTATATTGAGACTTTGCTCTCAAAGGGGCGTGCAACGGCAGGCTGACAATGGTTGACAGGTTCTCGGCGGCTTTAATTGTACCCTCTTTGCGTATGGACAAACAGGGACAGGAAAGACGTACACCATGTCTGGAGACATTACCGACATGCAGCCATTACCTCCAGAAGCCGGTATAATACCACGAGTGCTCTTTTCTCTCTTCACGAAACTCGAAAGTGAGGAGTCAGAACACTCCGTAAAATGCTCTTTCATCGAGCTCTATAATGAAGAGCTTCGAGATTTGCTTTCTGTTGACGACACCGCTAAATTGAAAATCTTTGAAGATACTGGGAAAAAAGGGGGCAACACTACAATGGTTCAAGGAATGGAAGAGTCGCACATCAAGACTGCGTCAAAAGGCATTCAATTGCTCCGAGAAGGCAGCCATAAACGGCAGGTCGCCGCCACGAAGTGCAACGACTTGAGCTCCCGCAGTCACACCGTCTTCACGATTACCGTATACATGAAGCGGACGGCTGATACAGGCGAGGAATTTATTTCTGCTGGCAAATTGAATCTTGTAGATCTGGCAGGAAGCGAGAATATCCAGCGAAGTGGAGCCGAGAACAAACGAGCTGCTGAAGCTGGCTTGATTAACAAAAGTCTTCTGACCTTAGGCCGTGTTATCAATGCATTGGTCGACAAGAGCTCACACATTCCATATCGAGAATCAAAATTGACCCGACTACTTCAAGATTCACTTGGAGGTAGGACGAAGACCTGTATTATTGCGACGCTATCTCCAGCTAAGAGTAATTTGGAGGAAACGATTTCGACCCTCGACTATGCATTTCGTGCCAAGAATATCCGCAACAAGCCTCAGGTAAATTCGACAGTCTCTAAGAAAACATTACTGAAAGAGTTTACTACTGAAATTGAGAAACTGAAAACCGAGTTGATTGCTACGAGGCATCGAAACGGTGTTTACCTGACTACTGAGACCTATGAAGAGATGACTACAGAGAGTGAATCTCGCCGGATTTTGAGTGAGGAGCAGCGAGATAAGATTGAGACTATGGAAACCAACCTGCGGAACAAAGTCCAGGAGCTGTTTTCACTGACCACCAACTTTAACCATCTCAAGAAAGAAAATGAGGCGACAAGACTCACTTTGCAAGGGACCGAGGACATCCTGACAAAAACTGAATCTGTCCTCAGGCTTACGCAGCAAACCCTTACAGAGGAGACAGCGTATCGAAAAGCACATCAAGTCACCGAAGAACAATTGACAAATATGGGATCGGACATGATCTCAACACTTGGCAGAACTACATCAGATATCAACGGATTGAGATCAAAGATACGCAGGAGATCAGACCTTCAATCCTTGAACCGCAGGAACTGGACCTCCTCGCAAAGACAAGTGTCCAACGTGACTGGCTCAGTCGAAGACCGCATTGAAGAGCTGCAGGCACAACAGCGGCGAATGATTATTAATTTGTCAACGAGAATGCAAGACTTTGTCCATGATGAACTGCAGAAGCTATCGACGTCACAGACGTTCCTACAGGACAAAATACAGGCGTTCGAAGCCTCCAGAGATGAGGTAAATCAGCAGACTTCGAAGGCAAGAGATGATATGAACGAAGTTTTGGAAGAGATCAAGACATTACGAGAGGATGTGAAAGAAAAGGTTGGAGCTGGCCTTGATAGTCTCTCAGCAGCTGCGCAAAGGATTTCAGCTGGTATCGTAACAGAGCTGGAGGCTTTCCATACCCAGGTTGGTTATGAGACGACTTCCAAGTATGTTCTGAGACTTACTCTGCTACTAGCTCCACGCATCATACAGCTCCATTGGAAAAGACTTCAAGAGTACCTTCGACGACTTGATTAGACGCTTGAACGAGCAGCACTCTGAAGCGAATGAACTTCGATCACAGATCGTAAAGGCAGACGCTACTCTCCTGGAAGCTAATAAAACTACCCAGTCACGCCTGGTGTCGGCTCTAGCCGAGCAGAAGCAGAAGGCTGCCTGCGAACGTGCGCAGCTACTGCAGGACGTGACCAACCTTGTCAACGCATCTGCTGAGGCATCAGATCGTCGCCTAGATGATTATGTGACCAGCATCGCAAATGAAATTAAAGACTCAGGCAGAATCCACGAACAAGAACAAGCGAAATACGAGACTGGCATGGAAGGGTGGAAGCAGAAGTCGAAAGGTATCATTGAGGATGTCCTTGCCTCTCGAGAGACAGTCAAGTCAAAAATCAAAGGCGATTGGACAGCCGCAAATGAACATACCAATTCGATCCGCAATACCACAACATCCGTGCATGACGAAACTATCCGGATTGTGGATGCTCAGATGGCACATATGGAGACTCAACTCAGCTCTCTTGACGAACTCGTCTCTCGCGTTCGCGCACAGAACGAGACTCATCACGCCGCTC
The DNA here is from genome assembly GCA_021030925.1 of Trypethelium eluteriae. Taxonomy (NCBI): domain Eukaryota; kingdom Fungi; phylum Ascomycota; class Dothideomycetes; order Trypetheliales; family Trypetheliaceae; genus Trypethelium; species Trypethelium eluteriae. Next base: position 13,615 of record JAGFMJ010000555.1, read on the forward strand.
ATACTACCTCTCTTGCTGGTCTCTCATCAAGCGTTCAAGATTCATATAGCAGCGTCAGCTCTCACCTTGAAACGTCATACGATCGGGTCAAAGACCTCAACAGTGACATGTCGTCCCGAACTCAAGACCTCCAAAACACCCTACCATCTCTCGACTCCGAAGCACAGATCCGAGGTCAGTTAAAGGATCTTAGAGACACCATCGCGACAGCAAACATCACCGAATACACCATCACAGGCGAAACGCCCCAAAAAGCCGAATACATCTACCCGACCACCCTCCCCCGCACAGAAGCACACGACAAATTCCTCGCCAAACTCCGCGGCGAGGACATCGCCTCCCCCGAAAAACCCAGCACCACCAACACCCTCCGCTCCCCGCGCAAACCCAGCAGCCCCAGCAAATCCCGCCCGGGCAGCCCTACCAAACCGAAAGTCTTCGCCGATGCCCTCCCGCCTCCGCAATCCCTCATCCCGACCCCTACCGCCAATACCACCTCCTCGTCATCATCACCACCATCGCCATCAGCAACCGCCAACGGAACCATCCCCTCCCGTCCCACAACCGCAGGAAATACCAGCCTCCGCGAGCTCGACCCTAACACCATTCCCTCTTCCTCCTCCTCTTCGTCCTCCGCCGTCGCCTCCGCAGCAGCAGCAGCGCCTACCCACGCACATCCGAATCCGATGCTGCGGTCTGCGTCTGCGTTTGCGTCAGACACGGGAGTCTTGCTGGACGCGAAAGCCGCGGACTCGACAACGACCTCGACGGCATCGTCGGTGGATAAGTTGAGGGCGCTAGATGAGATGAGGGCGCCGCCTTTGAAGCGGCAGAATACGGCAGTGGGAGTCGAGAAGGAGGCGGGCGGGAAGGGGC
>JAGFMJ010000556.1:0-14354 GCA_021030925.1 Trypethelium eluteriae
GAAGAGGGTGGGACGGGGTAGGGGGGAGGTGCTGTATGATGCCGACGCCGAGTTTGTTGGCGGAGCCTTCAAGGCCAAGGGCGAGCATGCTGGTAGCCGTAGACGGTGGCGTTTTGTATGACTTGGAAAGGAGCTGGATATGGAGCGGATGTGTACGTCTAGGCGGTTGCCTGGGCGAGAAGTGTCATAGTCGGACGAAGTGGTGTTGCTTGTGAGAGACCGATATCGGAAGAATTGTAGGTTAAAAATGGAAGCCTACTATGATGTGAGGAGATTGTGGGTGGTCTAGAAGATATAGAACTCAAGATAGTATTGTCTAGGAGCGCGCGTTATTTGGCAAATGACGTCTGATATTCTGAAGTGCGGGTAAAGAACCGCATCGCTGCAAGCATAAGGTAGGTACTTAGGTAGGTATTCAAGTAGGTACACAATGCGGCACGCCTGACTTCTGAATCAGCGATTGCACCGGCGGAAGCCTCAAAGTGTCCTTTTCCCTTGTGTATTGGAGTATATACAATACAGCTAGATTAGATTTTGAAGACTATAGTAAAACATCTCTAGTCTTTCAAATAGCCACCTTTCAGTCCCACTCTACGTCTTAAGTATTTACATTAATATGTGCGTCGAAACGAAGAGAACCTTGCATGCATGCTTCTGAACCCTTTCCAGCCAGCCGCGAACATTATGACTCTGTTCACGTGCCTGTCTTCTTTCCGTAACGCCGTTGTTCCATTTTCCAGAATTAACCAAGCCCTCTCTCACAACTGGTGCCTTTAGACTTCATGTCTATTCTCCAAACGCTCATAATCTCCCCTGCTACTCTTGCCCCAGAAGAAGAATTTCCGTCTTGGACTTGAGCTCTTCTTATGAGCAGCTTGTCGTGAGGGGCGAAGGTAAAACGAGTAGACCACGAAGTAAAGAACGAAGGCAAGGGCGAAGCCGAGAATGGTGAGGAAGATCCAATTGCGGCCCATCTAGAGATAATTAGAATTCGAGGCCTTTGGTTTGGATCAATGTTGTCATGCTTACCCAAAAAATGAACTGCACGTCGGCTTGATGCCAGCTGTCACCTTTGTGGTGAGTGAAGAAACTCCAAGTGTGCCCATAAGATTCTGGCGGAAACATAATCTTGACCTCCTCGCCAAGCGGTGGCTTGCTATTCGTGTAATGCCTCCACATGACGCTGAGGAAAAGGGGTCCCGTGGATGCCATAACAGTAATATAAGGTAGGATCCAGTTACGGTTGTATTTTGCAAGCTCGTGGATGGTCCTCGTAAAGAAAGGATGATTGGGCACAGCGCCCATTACATCGTTAGATATACCTGTAGGAACAGTGCGGCGTACCCATGCAGGGTAGCCCAGCATTGGGTCCAGTCTTCGGTTACAGCCGTCATCGAGATCAATATAGATTCCGCCGTAATGTGCCAAGATGAAATATCGAATCACATCTGCACGCTGGATGTTGTAGGGATAGCTATCAAACGTATCAAGGAACCAAGGATACTCGGTATATATGAAGTCCCGTGCTTTCTTGTCTGTCCAGAACTTGTACTCGAAATCCTTGTGCAACTCCTTGCAGCTCTTTTGCGCGCCCTTCCACACCTCTGGTATGCTGTCATTGGCATATGTCTGATGTATTATCTTTGGAATGATGTCTGGTCGATTCGAGCTTTTGCCAGCTTTGGGCGACGGAAGTTCAGCAGCAAGGATGGCATCCTGAGAGCCGTCAACCACAAGGAGGGTAAGCAGGGTCCAGACGCTGTGTAGCAAGAATCCAATGACGACAACATTAATTAGAAGGAATATCAATACGCCGCGACGCATCTTGGCAATAGTTCGCAGTCTCTTATCGGGCCTTTTGGTGGTTCGAAATGTCAATTGCTTCGAAGATGGGTGAGGCAAATTAAAAAGGCGTGCGCGTTTAGTTTAGGAGGTCCTAGCCCCCCGAGGTACCAAGAAAAGAAGCCAAGTTAAGACTATGAACCGGTGAACATAGCGCGCGAATTCGTATGAGGAGAATGAGCAGTCGTGAAAGGAGCGAAGAGGGGGCAGAAAAGTGGTAGTCTCCTCAGCCGTAGATGGCACGGAGGTAGGGCACCTTCATGGGAAATGAGTTGCATCTGGGCACAGCCACGAATCGTAAGTCTGCAGCTCCGTCTAAGACAGATTGCGCTAGTCAGCAAATCAAGGTGGCGGGGCCAGAGAAGCTGTCGCGGCCTTGAAAAAGCAAGGGATGCAGCGAATGAGAGGTCAGGCTAGGCTTACGATCTCTTTGACCATGGCAGGGCTTGCGTCGCCCGCTGTGGCTTCTCCTGGCTTGTCGTGCTTGTCCTGGGCCTCGGGCTCGGAGACCATGGGGCCGCAAGGTCGGCAAAGAAAACGTCCCCTGTCCGGTCGGGAACGTGGAGAACGCGGAGTACTCCGTACCTCTACACAGTATCGGAGATTAGAGAAATTTCCCATTTAGTTCATAGCATAACTCGTTTATCTAAAGCCTCAATCAAGGTACAGTACCTAACCTTAATGCAAAGTACTGTCCACCAACACCTCGCTAAACCAACAACCAATGTACAGGTGAAGAATCAGGAGATTCATGCGATTCTCTGTCTCTTTGCATCATTGCTCAATCCATCACTAGACCGTTTCCGTGCCATTTCCTCTTTCATAATTCGCTCCATCTCACTCATCTTCTTTGGTTCATCCTTAACGGTCGCCTTCTTTCCCGCAAGTGGATTCTTCTTCCCTCCAGTAGCAAAAACATTTTTGGTCTTTGGAGCAGTTGACCCGAGTGATATCTTCAGTGTAGGAGGAGGGGTATCCTCTGCCGGTGGGGTCGCAGTTTGGGTCTTGCCATCCACGTTCGCTGAGGAGACTTGTTCTTTTGTTTCTCCGACGACTTGGCTATCTGGCGGAGAAGGTGGCTTGACGGGACTTGGTTTGGACGCAAAGCTCAATTTGATCTTCTCTCCATCGTTACGGTCCAATTTTCGAGCCTCTGCATCTGCCTGCACTTGGTCATTCCAAGCGCCCCTCGCTTCCTCGGCCTCTTTCGCCTTGGCTATTTGCGCATTTATGAGTTTCTGCTCTCTTTCCTCGTCACCCTTGTCCTGACGCTCCTTCTTCCGGACCGCATCGGCACGCCTGAGAGCCTCCGGGCTATTATCAATGTAGGCAATGTGTAGACCTTTCTCAGTATCCTCCACCCGACAAAGACCTTCCCTTCCAAGGTATGTCACGAACTCGGTCAAGGATTTCCAGCGGGTCGAGTTGAGATGCACGTGTTGCTTGTCCGCGATGACTTCATTGTAGAATTTGTTGGCGTGGATGGATTTTTGGCCGTGAGAGGTTCTGAGTTGGTTGAGGAAATTCTGTTGGAATTCTCTGCTATATTGGTTGATGAATCGCTTCGGATCCTCGCCAACGAGTTGCATTTGCCGCACATGACTCTCGCTGTTGACGTGACATTTGAATCTGGACCAAAATTAGAAGTAAATCTAATAGAAATATCGAGGAAAGATCATGAGGTACTTGCCCGTTTTCGTCCCTGCACGATTTTTCGCAGACCTGGCAATCTGACCTTAAAGTTAGCTTCTGGAACAGCTGTTACTAAGAAAAAGACATACACCAGCGTAATCTTTGGAGGCCTTTCGATTTGAGTTTGTTTGCCAGATACTTTGTAGATCCCACTTCGGCACGAGGCATAATGATGGTGGAAGTGTTGATGCGAACAGAAGAATTGATGGAATTGTGATAGCCGGGCTACGGTGGCGGATGATCACATCTGATGACTCAGCAGTGGATTATGCGCGAGCCATGCATTACTCCAGTAGCGCCAATATGCTGGCAACCTTTTTGGAAGTCGAAAGACTCCGTTCCAGTTCACACCTCTAAATAGCTTCAACAAAGTATTCAACCCTCTAAAACCCCAATTCCTACTTATTTGACAGGCTCGAGTCTTCGGATACCCTTCTGGTCTTCAGAGATATCTCAGAAGTCCGAATCATCCTCCTCCAAGATCGTCTGCGAGAGGAGACCCAGTTGCGTGTTGCTCTCCTTCTCGGATCGACTGAGATATACTGGGGACATTAGGGCGTCCTTTGAGTTCTTCCCCTTCCTTTTACGCCTTGCAGCTCTGTATGATGCGACTGTCCGCTTCGGTACCTCAGGCTCAAGTTCGTCCGAGCTGAGACGGAGCACAGATGACAGTATCTGCAGCACACCATAAACGAGACACCCAGTTACAATCCCGACCAAACTCGCTACTCCGACGTAGATGTAGAGGGTCTAGGGCTTGTTGAGCACAATTATACGTAGTTGGAAAGCGCAGTCAGACAGGGGCTTACCTCAAATCTAGCCAGGAACAGAAATGGCCACGTCACAAGATATGCGATGAAGCGGCTGAGATAAATGAATGGAAGTGCAAGGAAGGCAAGGAAGTAATATAAAGGCTTCAGAGCCCTCAAGAGCCAAGTGGCAGGTAGCCAAAAGGGCAGCCCAATGTAGTAAAGCACGGTCAGTATAGAGCCAAAGAATTGATTCATGGCAGAGAGGTGGTCGAGAGATCGCGTCTTTGCTCGAGCAGCAAAGCTACGCTCATTTCGGATATCAATTCTGAAACATCAATCGTCGATCAATGTGAGCGTAGATGCAATGCTGTGATGATTTTTACTTCTGATGGAGTAGGAGGCACCCGGCGCGGCGGGATTGGGGGGTCAGCGCATCACATTTCCAAAACGCTCTCTCATCATCCTCCATCGCCTAGCTTCGTCCCTCCAGGACTGCCTCCGACTCATAACATGCTCCCACGGCCTCTCGCATATCGTGCGCGCTCTCACCTACCACGCGTCGACCAGTTGGGATTCAAGGACGTGGGCTGACTAAATAATCATGGGCAACACTCCGTCGAGCCAACGCAATAACAGCGCAAGCACCCCTCAGTCTCCTGCTTCTGCCCATCATTATGGTGCGATTAATCAGGCCCACGCTCCTTACCGTAAGGAGCCCCGCCGTCGTGAGTCTCTCCAGGCTCTGGCCGGCAAGGCAACGGTTGCACCACCCTCCGCCAGCCTCGAGAGCGCTACTGCGCATTCCTCATCGCAAAGTCGACCCATTCCCACGCATGCACGCAATCGATCTCAGACGGCGGCGACGCCTCACCTTAGACCTACAAGCTCACCGGAAGCAATGGGAAATAGCCACTCACAAGAGAGAGGACGCACTGCTACACCACCACTGCGTCCTTCCCCTGTCACTCTGCCTGTCGATGTTCCGGCTTCAACCGAAGCCCATGGAAAGTTTGCACCTTCACCAATAGATCCTCATGCTGATCCTGATGAGCAATACCAACTTCCTCCCTCAAATTATAGTCGGCCACCCCGGCTACCATTACCCATAGAGGAGGAGGTCCATACTCCTGGATCCCCAATAATATCGCCAGCAGATATATCCTCAGCAGTCGAGCCAGTGGACACGAATGGCACCCTTCCACGCAGGCAGTCGGTTCTCAGCAGCGGTACTGGTGATGATGAGGAGGATGCTGGAGATGATTTCCCGATCAGTGATAGCATTGGACCCAAAGTACCAACTATCATCGAATGGAAAGGCAGTGGCGAGAAAGTGTACGTGACTGGCACATTCGCAGGGTGGGACAGGAAATACCGACTACACAGAAGGTGTGTATTTTCTCCCACATCCATTTCCACTAGAACCTTTTGAAGTACTCAAGACAATGCATCTGGCCACTGCCGGCGGGTTGGGAACATGAAAAAGGACAATGGTTGAGGGGTCGGACTGGACTTCGATTTGTGCAAGTCTCATAGCCTTCGTACTAATATAGTCTCTAGTGGTCCTTCCAAAGAAAAGGATTGTCTTTCTGCGAGCCTTCAAATACCACCGGGCACACATCACATCAAATTTATCGTTGATGGCGAAATGAAAGTGGCCGATCATCTACCGACCGCAGTCGACTACACCAATATCTTGGTGAACTATCTCGAAGTGAATCCAGATGATGTACCTCAACAGGAGAAGCAAGCTCCCACAGAGTCTCCTCAACCGCAGCAACGGAAAGAAGCCACCATACCCAAAGATATCCATCCACCACAGACCTTACCACCAGTACACGAACAGGAGCAAACTCATCAACCTCCTCAACGAGGAATAAGTCCCGCCGGCGTCCCGAAACCATCCCATCCCATGGCGCCAAAAGAGCCACCCAAGAAATACCACTCGGAAGTGCCTCGATTTCTACAAGACCTGGATGCGCCGGAAGAAGATGCAAGATATCATCGTGCTAGCGCTGTACTGCAAACTCAACCTGCACCACCAAGCCTACCACTCATGTTGAGCAAAAGCATTTTGAATGGAAGCACACCTGTTAAAGATGATGCGAGCGTGTTGATCATGCCGAATCATACTGTTCTGAATCATCTTGCCACTAGCAGCATTAAAGACAACGTTCTCGCGACTAGCGGGACGACGAGGTATAAACGAAAGGTAAGCTCGGCGTTCAACCTGATTGTGGACATGTACTTGAGCGCACGCTAATAAGGGCAGTTTCTGACGACAATCATGTATAAACCAACGAGCGATCATGGCGACTGAGTATCTTCTTCGCGGCAATACGAAGCTGCGTTTAGCGAACAATGAGCTTGGACATCGGCCTTGGCAGTTTAGATCGTAGAGTAGCATGCAAATTTTCAGAGATAGTCCTTGTTCATTGGAATGACGGTAGCCTTTTATCTGTATCTTAGTGCACTCAAACTTATTAGCACAGGCCAGTCTACCACACGTGTGTCCAAATGGCTTTTATTCACACACCTACTCATGTGAATAAGGGTAGGAGTGTTGCCATTTCTTATACTGCTCACGGTAAGTCGCCGAGATTTCACTCCCCACTTCTACTACATCTCACTCAATCTCCGAGTAACAACGGAACCCCCTCCACCATTGGAAGTTGGTACGGCGTGGCCTCGCAAACTTGCAAAACACGGCTATAGAAACAGAGCGATTGCAACGCGTGAAAACGAAGGGTGCCGCCTCCTTACTCTACGCACTCTTTTGATAATCTTTACATCTCTCCGTTTGCGGCTTCCGGCATCGGGATGGCGGACTCCAAAGCGAAGGAAGAGAAACCTGATATCGCACAGCAACACGGCCTTGCGCCAGCTGTTACCAATCGCTTCAGAACACGGCCAAGCTTTTTGTCAATGGTGCTATTTTGGTTACTTCGAGCGTCTTGTTTTCTCGACGAAACTGCCAGAGACATCATGTTATAAACTCAGTAGGGATATGATTCCCTACCTTACCGCGGCTGGGGGGTTTCCTCAACTGGTAATTAATACAATGTTACCTTAGCTTAACTGTTATGACCATGTTGGCCTATGTTAAGGCGGTGTTAACATGGACCAACAAGTTTATAACAGTAAAGACAAAATAACATTGTATTAATTACCAGTTGCGGAACCCCCCAGCCGCGATAAGGTACTTTATGGGTGACCATTCTAATTAGGACTTGCTTTCTACCTCCCAAGACATCATACGCAAACTAACAAAGGCTTTAGAGACGGCACTCTCAGCAATACTATCGTTCACGTAGAAATCGCCGACGAACAAGTGTTCACAGTACACAAAGACCTCCTCTGTTACTGCTCACCCAACTTTCGTGCCGCACTTGAAGGTGGATTTACTGAGCGAATTGAGGGCAGACTGAAGCTGGACGACGTCGACGAACGGATTTTCAAATTATTTCTGGAGTGGCTCTATTTTGAGAAGCTTCGTAGCTGCGAGATCATGGACGGGAGCTACAAAGATGATCCAAGGACCTCTGCTGAGATTCGGGCAAAGAAGTGAAAAATGAAAGAGTCGGTGCGTAGTCGGAGAATTCCTCCCCCAAAGGAACTTGGAGCAATACCAATGCTGACAATGCAGAGGAAGAGACCGAAGAGAGTAGCTCTGAATCAGAAGGAGAATCTGTCTCCAACATTAGTGACTTCGACCTTTCAGAGGAACCTCGCGATTCAGAAATAGATAACCAGGCCATCCAAGCTACCGCTCCCGAGCAATACGAAACACTGGCCTCACACGAACTGACCTTCCACGAACGTGTGATGACTCCCGAAAACATCGAAGCGTACTTCAGCATGCAGCCTGAAGCCGATCTTGCGAATTTGTATATTTTCGCAGATAAGTACGACGTCCCCAGTTTCCGCGACGTCCTTATTACCAAGCTTCGAGGCCGTGGTCTTGATGAGGAAGAGTTGCCATCGTTCGCTGTGGTCATCAAAGCGTACAACAATTTACCCACTAACTCGCCGCTCTGCCAATATCTCGTGCAAGCTTATCTGGCATCTTACAGCGCACATGAAAGGCATTGTCTATGTGACGAGTGCGGCTTGCAAGACATGCTGCCACGCGAGTTCCTGCTTCCGTTGATGTCTCTGATGTCGGTGGTCCCGGTGTATCTGAAGGACAGGCACGAATTGGCTCAGAATGCAACCTGCGAATGGTATCATCGGCATAAAAATCGAGAAGAGCGTAAGAATTGCAAAGACAGAGTATAGGAGGTGAGGATCTTCGAAGCTTCAAATCCTGGCGACAACGAGCTCTTCATACGCTACAAGTCAGTTGCACCAATCACGCGCATCCGACGGCTGGCGTACGAGAACGCTCAGGAGCCTCCATGAGGGTTCGTAGAAGAATAACAGAATCTTCACCATCCGATTGGACGATTCTAGAATCCACTGTCATGAAAATGCCCTCTTTTCTTTTTTTCATCGAGAAACAGCCAGTCAAGACATTCTTGATCATGCACTTTAGACATCGATTACACACTAGTGGTGTGGCGTTCTTCCTATTAATTCTATGCATTTGTGTACATACCTGGCTAAGTATCTACCAATGTCACTCTTTTAGCAACTGTATTCGACAATGAGTTGACGTTGGGAGACAACCTTACTGCGGAGGGGGGCTTTCTCAATTGGTAATTAATACAATGTTACCTCAGTTTAACTGTTATAACCATGTTGGGCCATGTTAAGGCGGTGTTCACACGGCACCAACAAGGTCACAACAGTAAAGTCAAAATAACATTGTTAAAATTACCAGTTGAGGAACCCCCCAACCGCGGTAAGGAAGTGTTTTGATGTTCAAAACATATCGTTTTCTGACTAGCGCTCTACTTTTATTTCCCCAGCACGGCTTTTCCCCGCACTCCAAAATAGCCACAACCTTTTTATTATGCACGTATGTCCATCATCAAGCTTCGCTGCTGGCCGGAAGAATTATTTCTCGGTCTAATGGCCTCACCGAGAGGAAATATTAAGACGTCGATGATCCTTGGTCATATCAAATAAGACCATGGGCAAACTCTTAAACATTCTGCCCAGAACCAGGTAAGATTGCAGTAGTGCGACATCCACCGAAAACTTTTTTTTCTGCCTCTGTCAATGACTGCATCCATGTTACTTCGTTTCTGTTGGCTTTTTGCTTTCACTCACTTGACTTTGGGTCAGTCATGTTGGCGTGACACACTATGCACCGGCCCGGAGCAGGCAGCTTTCCCCGGTGCTTGGGATTCAAATATCTTTGCCCCTGCTTCCCGTATCGTCTCACCCGCGCAAATTCTATCTCTTAGCTCTGGAGAGTCAATTTCTAATTACACAGGCCCTGCATCTCTGAGTGGCAATGGCTCTGCGCTCGTCTTCGACTTTGGCAAGGAAGTCGGTGGAATCGCGACGCTCGACTATTCCACAACTGCCAGTGGTGCTGTTGGCCTGGCTTTCACCGAAGGCAAGAACTGGATTGGAGAATGGTCAGACTCTTCCAATGGTGAATTCAAAGGGCCCGATGGCGCCATCTATTCCAACTTCAGCGGAGCCGGCGATGTCACGTACACGATGCCCGATTTACGACTACGTGGCGGCTTCCGATATTTGACACTGTTTCTAATTACAGACCAGAATGCTACCGTCAGCTTCTCCAACATCAGCCTTGAGATAGCTTTTCAACCCACTTGGTCAAATTTGCAAGCTTACCAGGGATATTTCCACAGCAGCGATGAGATGCTCAACAAGATTTGGTATAGTGGAGCATACACCGTCCAGACGAACGCTGTCCCTGTCAACACTGGACGTCAAGTCCCTTTCTTGACAGTTGGATGGGCAAACAATGGCACACTGGGTAACGGAAGTACGATTATTGTGGACGGAGCAAAGCGAGATCGTGCTGTCTGGCCTGGGGATATGGGAGTCGCTGTGCCGTCTACCTTCGTCAGTATTGGCGATCTCGAGAGTGTCAAGAATGCGTTGCAAGTCATGTATAACTATCAGAACGGCGATGGGAGCTTCCCCGAAGCAGGCCCGCCTCTACTTCAACAGGGTTCTGACACATATCACATGTGGACTATGATTGGCACATACAACTATGTCTTTTACACTAATGATACTGCCTTCTTGCAACAGAATTGGGCGGGTTATACCAGAGCAATGAATTACATCTACGCCAAAGTTCTCTCACCAGGTCTGCTCAACGTCACTGGCACTCGAGACTGGGCACGGTGGCAGCAAGGTTGGAACAACAGCGAAGCGAACATGATCCTCTATCGGACTCTTACTACCGGCTCCTCCCTCGCTACGTGGGTCGGGGACACGACGAACCTTAGCAGCACATACGCCTCCCGCGCCGCCGCCCTACAAACCGCCATTACCACTTATTGCTGGGACCCTACGACTTCCACCTTCAAAGACAATGCCACAGACACCACTCTGCATCCGCAAGACGCCAACAGCATGTCCATCCTCTTCTCCGTGCTCGACGCCAACTCCACCGCCGCGCAATCCGTGTCCTCCGCGCTCACCCAAAACTGGGGCCCCATCGGCGCCGTCTCGCCCGAGCTACCCAACAACATCTCCCCCTTCATCTCCTCCTTCGAGATCCAGGCGCATCTCGCCTCGGGCAACCCGCAACGCGCGCTCGACCTCATCCGCCGCAGCTGGGGCTGGTACCTGAACAACCCGAATGGCTCGCAGAGCACCGTCATCGAGGGGTACCTCTTCAACGGCAGCTTCGGGTACCGCAACAGCCGCGGCTACGACTACGACTCGAGCTACGTGTCGCACTCGCACGGTTGGAGTAGCGGACCGACGTCAGCGCTGACGGAGTGGGTGTTGGGGTTGAGGATTACGGATCGGGCAGGAAGTCAGTGGACGATGGCGCCGCAGTTTGGGGATCTAAGCTTTGCTGAGGGAGGATTTACGACAGTTTTGGGGAAGTTTTCGGGGGCGTGGCAGGTGCAGAGGAATGCGACGTATGTGAGTTACTCGGCGAACGTGACAACACCAGGGGGAACGACTGGAGAGATTGTGTTGCCAAGCCTAGGAGATGGGACGCAAGTGAGTGTGGACGGAGAGAGAATAGGCGGACAGAAGAGGAGGAGAGGAATGCTCTCATCATTGGTGCAAGTTGGAACGAATCTCAAGTTCACGGTAGAGGGTGGAGCGCATAGTGTGGAGGTGAGAGCATCATAGTGTCGTCAACTAACGACTTGGAACTAAAGAAAATAATTGATGATGCAAATGACCGCAGAAGTGTATGTCCGATGCTCGGATATTGCGACATTCACTCATGGTACCAAGGACAATGATAATGCTGACTGGTGGAGATTCACGTACCTTGTCATGCCTCTCTGTTCGTATTGTCACAGCAGCGACGCCTTACCGTAAAGGTGCGTGGCGTCCACGCGGTCGTAGCCGACACCATTCTTCACTTGGCCGCGACGGACAAATCCATGGCCCCGTCAACCCCGATCCCCCCGTCAAACTCATCCGCCGCTCATCCCATCCAGTCACACCGGCACCGCCCACTCACCATTCCATCAGATACTACGTCCCAACCATCGCCAATAATCATGAAATTAATACCTCCATCTCCATGATTTTTGCGCTTTCATTCAGCACCCATATCGGGAGTTTTGAGAGCGCGTGGAAAGCCGATTGTGCGGCCAAGGTCACGCCTGCAGCGCAGAGCTGAAGTTGCGACCGACGACCGGTACGCGGCCGCACTCACCGCTCGGCCCCCCAACCAAGCACTTGACGTGGCAACAAGCCGGCCTCCCAGGTACCTCGGCATACGACATTTGCGGAGGCGGTACTTCCGCTCACTGACCCAACAACTGTGGTAGTCATGACGCAGCGACAAACGGCCCAGCGCTTTCGTCAGCGCAAGCTTTCGACCAAGCAGAATCTGCCGGTGGTGAGGGAGCATGAGGTCGAGAAGACGACTGCTGAGGAAGATGCACAACGACATATTCCGCGGGTTGAGACGGGTGTTGAGAAAGGGGAGGAAATTGTGAGTACTTTTTTTCTCTCTCCTGGCCTTGTCAAATTTGGCCCCTATTTCTTTCGCTGCAACCCCTGATATGAATCATATCACGTGATACGTATTCACCATGTACCATTTCCTGTATCCGGACCTATGTTTCTTCTGTAATAAGTTGTTTGCTTACCATGTACCAAGGAACACCATCTCCAAGCTGTCATTTCTGCCTCGGCGGCTGCTGCAGTTGGGGGCAAGGTAGCGCAGATCTACATCCCGACACCTGAGGCCAAAGCGAGTTCCGTCAAGTACAGCGACTTGTATCCTCGGCAATTCCAACAGCCAGCAACTTACATTCGCTTTTCTTCGACAGTCGAAGACTGCACGGGAACCCCGTACTGCATGACCAGCGAGGATGAAGCCTGGCTAAAGGTCTTGAATGCAAAGCGTGAGCGTGGAAGGAACTCGATTGGCCCTTGTAGCGAAGATGCTTTTGAAGAAGTCATCAGCTTCTTCGAAGCGACTGCACAGACCAAACAGCCGTTTGCTGCTGTCGATAATCCGCCCGTGATTCCATACGATGAAATGGAGGACGCCTTTGATGACACCATTGACCCTTCTGCACGTGCCTTTGCCCGCGACATCTACTCACATTGGAAAGCCCAACGCGTAAAGCGAGGCAACCGTCCCCTGATGTCGAATCTCAAATTCGAAACAGGGCAGGAGACTGACGACGCTGATCCATATGTATGTTTCCGCCGTCGTGAAGTCCGGCAAGTAAGAAAGACACGGGGGCGAGACGCGCAGGTGACGGAGAAGTTGAAGAAACTGAGAAAGGAATTGGAGGATGCCAGATATCTTGTGCACATGGTGAAGCAGCGAGAACTACTTCGAAAGGAGCAGCTTGCTATCGATCGGAAGATCTTTGAGCAAAGATCGGAGGTGAAGAAGGTGAAGCGAGATCTTGGTGTCAAGGGTGACGATGAAGACCTGATCAACCAGAAGGTACGAATACCCAAAGCCAGATTTGAATCGACAAAAGAAATATTCCACTTACTAATAACTCACCTTAGCCCGTACCCAAGCCGAGTAAGCTCAAGACAGACGCGACCATTGCCCAACGTGCACCTGGCACGATTCTCCGTCCGCCAACGCGCCCAGATGGTCGACCGCCGGACACGGAAATTGTGCTGCTTGACGATCAAAAAGCCGAGAAACAACGCATGATTGACCGCAGCGTCGAAGAGCGCATCACCCAGCACCAAAACTGGAACGTTGGCTTCCACGATCTGACCTGGCGTCCACTGACTCCTCCCCTCGAACCGTCCAATAATGGATTCCAGACCGTCATCGTCACTGACCACGCTCTTCCCTCACCTCCACCATCCACAGAAGACGACATGGACGTAGATGGCGCTGCTGCTCCTTCAAAACCAACTGAGGCCGATGAACCTGTTGAGCCCTCAGACTCAACCCCAACGACCACTCTCGCTCCCAAGGCTCTCCGCTCCTCCACACCCCTCTCTTACCTAGCCTCCACCCCTGCCCCCTCACCCCAACGACTCTACCCCGAAGCCCCCGTCCTCTCCTTCCGTACCCGCATCGGTCGCAACAACCGCACCTGGCTCGACCGCCGCATCACGCCGAGCACGCCAACCACACCCAGCACGCTCCTGCACCCCTTCAGCAACCTCTTCAACGCCAGCAAAGCCTGGCACGCAAACCACAGCCTCGACTCCGACCTCGACTTCGTAGTCGCTGACCGCATGAAGTACGAGTCGGATAACGACGAGGATGACGGCGAGGGCGGCTTCGTCCGCGATCTGCTCTACCCTGTCGACCACTACTCGGACGAGAGCATGCGCCTCCGCTCGGCGTTTGCAGTTGCGGGGAGGCGGGATAGCGTGGGTCAGGCTGGGCCGCCGGGACAACAGCAAGGAGGAGGACAGGGGCCGGGCCAGGGAGGAGGGCAGGCGCAGGAAGGGCTTCTGGTGGCTCCGAGGGTGCCGCAGGTGGTGAACGCGTCGGTGTCGTAACTGTCT
>JAGFMJ010000557.1:0-14339 GCA_021030925.1 Trypethelium eluteriae
GGTCTGGACTTGGGGGTTGAGATGGGACGGGGGGAGGTGGAGAGGGTAGGGGTGACGTTGAGGGAGAAGGATGGGTAGGGCTTCTTGGTTGGAAGACCATTGTCGTTCTTGGCTCTTTTGGAGGGAGAGAGGAAAATGGAAGGGTCCATATTCTCGGTATCAGCATCGTCAAAGACAGAGTAACCGCCTTTGGGAGATGAAGGAGGCGAGTGCTGCCGTTTCAAGGGCGAGCTGAAGGTGAAGGTTGATTTGGCGGGAGCAGAGTGTGAGGTAGTGATAGCTATAGTCATTGACGGTGAGCAGATACAATTGACGCGTCTAGTATTGCCTTCAAGCAAGACCAAAGCGTACCATTCTGTCTGTTCTTGACATTTTGCAGTTGCTGCAGTCGTGGAGTGCCCAACTCGCCAAAAGGCTGTCTAATTGCTGTGGCCATTGTGGATGGTAGACTCGTAGTCAAGATCTAAACACGCGTCAAAGGAGGTGTGACTACGCGTCGTGAGATATGATCTGATGGAAAGTGTGATATAGAATTGGTTAATGGTCTCCTCTAAAAGTAAGAGTATGATTGAGGTGTGAGTCTGCCAGCACAAGGTTGAGGGTGGCCAAGGCAGAGTAAAACAGACTGAAGGAGAGCGGATCAACAAGATGGGAGGGGCTGAGCGTATATCCAAGAAGGTACAAAGTTACGGGAGTGAGCGGCACGGAATCGAGCCAATCGTCACGCTCGTGTCTGGAGGCCTGGCGAGAAGCGTAGAAGCGTGGAGGAGCGTGCCTCTCTCGTGTTTACTTGGTGTTTTCCCCGCCAATTCATCCCCTGTCGCAAGCTAAAGCTGGAATTGGTATAGCTCATTCGCGTGTACCTAGTCCCTTTTTGGCTCGGTCTTTGCTCTAATTGCTCTACGCTTGAGGCTCAGCACTTAGTGGCGAAGGAACTGCATCATTCTGCATTATAATATCGCCAAACTATCGAGTGCAGTGTAAAGGATTGGATGTGAGCAGTCGGGCTTGATCATGGAGGATGCCTCGGAGTCGACAGGGGGGCGCGACTCTGACGCGAGCTCCTCGTTGGCTAAAACTAAGGATCAACCCTCGACACTCGGCGCCAGATGAAGCCAAGGCCGCAGTGCAAAAAGTGACTTAAATTCGTTGGCCTTCCGAAATGCCGAGACTCAAGCAATTGCATTTGACTGTCTTGAAACTGCTTCAAGCAAGGTTCTGGGAAGAAATTCTGAGTCTGCAATTGCAAGAGAGCCAAATATTTTTGGCCAAACATCTGGTCAGACTGCCAGAAACGCGATCAGGCCGAGACCCTCAGGAATTTGCCTTATCACAAGGCTGCTCTTTCAGCTTGAGGTTTATCGCGACGATCGCGACGTCATAGGCAAGCCATGGTTGCCTGATGAATGGATGCCCTGGGTAAAGAAGTCACATAATCATTGCTATCTGTACACCCACTGACTCAAGAGCCTAATCCTCGTTCCGTTTTAGATACAATGTAATTCGCACAGTTTGCTGAGGCGGAGAAGCCCTCCGTAGAATCTATGGCTAGCAGTATATAGTTGAAGATTTTCTCTTGGGGCTTTTATTGCTGGATTTTGCTTCTGCAAAATAAAGCAAATGGCTGTCTCGCAAGGCCACAATAGATCTGGGAGACGTTCATGTAGATACGAGCAATTTATACATCGACATGTTCTCTGTATCATAATTATTTTCTCTGTTTGTCTAATCTCAACATTCATGTCATAGTCATGTGAACTTTCTCACTTTGCCATTTTGGCTGCCCTCTCTACTTGTCCGCGAAGTTCCTTCCAGTTGTCCATTGCTTTCTGAATTTCTGAATCCCCATGATCTGGTGCCTTCGAATTGCTAGCTTTCTCAACTCGCTTGCGAACCTGGTCCCAATCCCTTACAGCTGTTTCGAATTCAGGCTCTTTGATATATGTACGCGATGGAGCCGCAAGAGGTTTCGATGATGGAGAGGCAGGCTCTCGCTTCTCTGCTGCAGACTCTCTGGCTCTCTCGATCCGCTTGCGAAGTTCATCCCATTCTCCTTTGGCTCCCCGAATGTCAGACTCTGAGAGATACGCGCGAGAGGTAGACGTAGAGTTCTCCTGCGCTGGAGAAGCAGTCGCCTTGCCTACGCCTGGCTTGACACGGACTGGTATTTTGGGCACGGGATTGGCCTGGTTCCGATCCCCTCGAAAGGTATCTTCGAGACATGTCAGTAATCAATGCACATTCGTGAGGTGTGTCCTAGTCAGGAACATGGATGTGCCGTCTCTGTTACCAGCAGAACATAATTTTATCTTGGTACTGACCTTGTACTTTAGATGGCGAGTCTTTTTCAAGCTGGGCCCCCTCTCCGGCATGTTTGGTGATAAGCAGGACGCTGCCGTCATCGACATAACTAGGAGTTATGCTGTCAACATCGTTCTCCGTAGTGTTCTCTGTAGTGTTTCCCGTCGGCTTTACTTCCTCGAGTCTTGCATGATCGACCTTTCTGCTTGACCTCTTGGCATGCTTTGAAGCAGAAGTCTCGGGTTTCGATGGTGATGTGGTAGCCTCTTGCTCTGTGGTGGTAGTAGGCTCTTTGATGTCAGCATGCTCCTTGGTAGCAGCTGCAGCGCGCCATTCTTGCATTCTTGCCTTTATATCATTGAGGATTGTCATCTGCTCGGGCACACAAATCTCGGTGAGCTCGTCCGCCGGAACGCTCATCATGCTGGAATTTTTGAGACGTTCAGGGGTCTCAGGAGCCATTTTGAAGGGATCAATTGGTAGTAAGAAGGCTACCTCGACCGAAGATGGGTTATGTTGTGATGTTGATGTTTTGAGTCCCCGGGGAAGGGTGGGGGTTGAATGTTTACAGAAACGCGTGAGGACCAAGAGAGCCTTCTTCACTTTGCCGTAGCAACTTTCCCAGGGCAATTCTGTAATTTTTTGACGTCATGCTTGGATATGAATGAAGCGTCTTCCTCTCTTGCAGCAAAATCGATTGCCACATGGCCATCAATTCAGATCGAACCATCCCCTGAATCCCACTGATCCTGCGTTCAAATGTGGGAAGAGGACGATCTATCTCAGAGCCTGGCTTTATCTTTTCGTTTTTCCTCTTCCCACTGGCTCTGCATTCTCCAGCTGCGTAAGAAGCTCCACGAAGCAGCCATGATGCCCATTGGAGGCCACCAAAGCAACCAATTCCACCACTTCGGGCTTCGTCTTCTCACGTCCTCAATCACCCTCTCCACCTCCTTCTTCAGCTTTTCTTTGCTTCCGTCATTCAAAACCACTTCCCCCCAGCCCTCGCCCCTGGCCTGCGCCCTCTTTGCCTTCTCTCTGACATCGGTCTGACTTCCAACCCGGTTCCTAGCATCTTCTTCTGTCAAATGAGAATCTCTTTCCCTTAAGCGTTCCATTTGCACAACCGGATTTGACACAGAGACCACAATTATGCAACCGCAAAATCGTTCCCAGCCAGACTCAAATAGCAAAGGAATATCGAGGACCACCGCCCAATGTCCGGTCACATAGTAATATGCCATTTGTTTGTACATTTCCCACCGCACTGCGGGATGCACAATTCCATTCAGCACCTTACGATCTCGCTGTCGTTCCACACTGTCTCCGAAGACCCGCCGTCCCAACGCCGGGCGATTGAGCGGTCTTCCCTTGCCCTCTGGGCCATTCTCACCGCCGCACTCATCGGGCGATTGGAGTAAGTCTGGCGTGGTTGGAAGGAAATGCGCAAGAATGGCATTGTAGCCGGATGTGCCGGGTTCGACAACTTTACGGGCGAGGATATCGGCGTCGATGACGGGGAGGGAGTATGGTGGGGAGCGGAGGAGGTTCGAGACGGTGGATTTCCCGGTTGCGATAGAGCCAGTGAGGCCGATTATTAACATGGTAGACAATCGGCGAGGTAATGGTTTGAAGTCAGTATCCTTGGAAAATTGCTTGTCAATCTGGAATCCTGCCCAAGAAAATGTCGGTCAAATAAACGATGTCGCGGCGGATGGGAATATGCCGGCACGGACCGTTGCCCGAGGAAGTGGGGGCACCTTCTGCTTGGAACCATTTAGTTGATTTTCTGGTACATCTGTTCCGCACAATGCCGAAGATTCTTGGTTTGTAGCGTCGTTCAAGGATTGGTATAGATCATTTCAAGGGAGAAATACGATCGCAAGTAAGCTTCGGTACCTAGGAGATATTGTAGTCCAGGTCAAGTTTGGCTCAACCTCTGGTTGGATTGCTTACCTATCTATGACTTGGTCTACGTATTCTTTCGATATCCATCTTCTGTATCTATTTCATGGGCAATAACCTTAGCGAGCAGAGCCACTTCGAAGTTCACGGGAGCATGGAGAGCTCACCACCAGATCTTGATGCAGACTCAGAACGACTCGAGGTTCGATATGAATATTTTCAGAGCAGCAGAATTTTAAAAGGCTCGGATGGGAATTGGAAAGGGAAGTGCGCATGACAAGACCTATCTACAGAGTAAAACATCCTACTCCCACTCCTTGTTCATTAGGATGCTCGAGCAATATTGTTGAGCCTCGCGTGCGGGAGGACTATGAAGTCTGTCACACTTGAGTGCTCCAGTTCAGACCATGCATGGCATCAGCAGGATACAGGTACAAGACTTTGTGCAAGATTTGGTCTATGATTACGGTACGCGATTGTGTCTGCACTGACCTAGCGAAAGACTGCCTCTCCTCCTGCTTCAGACTAATGGATACGCAACTAATAGTACAGGATATCATAGAACAACAACGCGCCGTGCTCTAGTCCTCAAGCTATCGACCGGTAATCTGGGATTCCGTATCTATCAGTGCTGGCAAGGGAGCCGGCGAAGAACTTTTGCGCGAACTCACGAATTCCGGTCCAAGCGATGAACGCGAAAATATTGTTACGCAACCATTATTCCGCAAGTCGTCTGCGGTGCAAAGATCGTAGAGACAAGTGTTGGATTCTTCTGCTCATCATCGGTTATTGGCATCATTCGCTCCTCGTAACTCCTGAGTCCTGCTGCAAGATCGCCTTGGTGCTTCCCGACCTCGCCCACCATTACATAGGCGCCAGCGATAGCGAGAGTCGTACCGGCACCAGTAAAGCTGCTCGGTGCCTAGCCTGCATCGCCGACTAAAACAAAGCCGCCTTTGTGTAGGAATGTGCTTCCGACCTGGACGATCTCAGAGGCGCAGAAATCACCTGCTTCCATCATGTCCTTGACAATCTCGGTGGTCTTCTAGCCGGCGCCCTTATAGTGTCGAGCTACAAATTGTTTGAGAGCATCGTCTCTTTGCTTCATGGCCTCGCAGAATGGTAGCTTAGCGTCGCCGTTATCACGCAGGTGGATTCCCATTAGCTCGACTCGACTCACGCCTGATGGATCAGGACCGACATGGATAAGATGGTCCCCTTTGGCGCTTTATGACCATACGATCTTACTCCACGGAGCAGATCTTGTTTGAAAGAAAAGTAAGCCACCCAGCAATTCATTGGTCCAATGTGGTCGCGAACACCGCAGCCCAGCCCTATGGCTCGAGTCCTCGAAGTCACGCCATCACAGGCAACAACAAGGTCATACTCGCAAGTCGGAAAGCCATTCACCAACTCGACAGTAACAGACCGTTCGTCCTTTTCGTCTTGCAGCACCTAGGTGACTTGCTCGCCAAAGGCATACTTGATTTTCTCATTGTCGTTGGTCAAGTCGAGGAGAATCTGTGCCAGATCGCCACGGAAGATCTCGTACTCGGAGATGAGCAACTGCTGATCAGGACTTCCACCTGCAGTAGCTTTGATGATTCCATAGGATTGGCTGCTGTCACCAATGAAGCTATGGCCTTCTATCTGTGTTGTCTTGGCTCGCGTGGCGGCCTCCATCCCTGATATCTTCCGCATTATAAAGACTCCAGCGATGCGGATGTCGACCGTCTGTCCATTGGTGCGCAGCTTTGCAAGCCGCTTGGTGATGGTAACATTTGCTCCGGCTACTGCGAACCAGTACTGTCTTCGGATAGTAAAAGGTAGTACAAAGGATGAGGAGACGGATCAAGTGTACATACAGGAGTTGTGCAAATCTTCGGAAGGACTCACGTACATTTGTCCATAGGAACCTTAGAGATCGAGGCAGGAGGTATGACTATCATGTTGTATGTGCAATAGGAAGTGACCGAACCTTCTACAAGGTATGCTCTGCTCTCTGTACATGCTACTGTGCGTGGCCAAATGAAAACCAAAGTGTACTAGCGAGATTTTTATTTACATCGTAGTCTAATGCATCCATCTGAACTTAATTTTCGGCCTTTGGAGGCGGATATTTCTTTCTCCACCGTTTCCCCCAAATCTGCGTGGTGACTACCCCGGTAATGAAGGCAACACCGAGTATCATTCCCTGACATCCAAATGTAACTGCGGCTCCGCTTGTAGCAATCCATTTCAGCTGAAAATATACCACACAAAAGCCTCCGGTAGTACGCCAGAAGTTGATGATACTAGCCACGAGTGATGAGTGGTTAGGGAAACTATCTAAGCAATACGCACTAATTGCAGTAGTTGCCGCAATCATACCAAAAGCTACACATGCCCAAGCTACGAGTAAGGCGATCCAATGAAGTGTATGCTGAAGGGCCTGACCATATAGAATCAGACCGACGAAGGCGATGACAGCGGGTGTGTAGACGCCCCAGAGCCGATTCTCAACTGTGTAAGAGCCCTTGTGAGTGCGAAGGTGACGTCTTAAGAGAAAATCGTTGAACCAATACCCCCATAGCTCGCCCAAACCTGCCCCTATCATTGGTGCTACCCAAGAAACGGCCTCTGCTGAGGGACTGAACGAGTATGGAGGTGGAACGACCAGCAAGGATATGGTCGTGTTGATGCCAATCACCCAGGCGACTAATACCATGATGAATATGACCGCTATGAAATAGTCAGCTGTGTCATCTAGAGCCTGAAATATGGAGTGGGCGAGCTTACTAAGAAAGAAGATTTGAGGTCTCAACTGAACGGTAACGAGATCCTTACAGACAGTCCATGCAGTGGGTCTACCGCTCATTTGGGCCCCGGCAAGTCCCGTAAGCAGTCTTAATTTGCCTTTAACTCCAGCCTCTTTTTTCTGGGGGCTTGAACGATCGTACAGTGTCTCACGCCCTAAGAGCACTACAAGAATTGCTGAAAACCCAAAAAGTCCAGACAAGACCCCTGCACTAATTGTTAGTAAGCGACAACATGAATGGAAGACTAGTGCGTCTAGGTTGATGCGAACCGAAATCAGCACGCCATGATACAGCTTCAATAAGCCAAGCAGCGATAAAAGGGCCGAGAAAGGGGCCACCCAAAAAACATAGAACCCAGATGTTTACTTTCCTCGTACGTTCATGAAAGAAAAACATATCATGAACAATACTTAACCCAACAACTTGTGGGGGTGAGCACACAAATCCTTGAAGAGTCCGGAATGCTGTAAAGCAAGCATAGTTGGGCGATACCGCAGCAGCCATGACGGTCAACGCTGCCAGGATTTGAGACCAAAATACTACAGGCAAACGACCAAACCGTTGGATAAGAGGCACAGCAAGCACTCCTCCAGGGCCCATCATAAACAGACTGCCACTTAGTGATTGGCTGACTGCAGAAGGGGTCATGTTGAAGGTCGGCCCTTGCGCTTGAAAAAGTACAGAGCCCCAGGTAATGCTGAAATCCGTCAACTACACACATATTAGCATAAAGAAGCTGTTTTGTCAGTGTGAAACTAACGAGCGAAGCGAAGATGAGAGGAATCAAGGCCAGATGCTTTTGCGTCCATGACCAATTGAGAGGGTCATCGGGATCATCCGAAGGTTGAGGAATGAGGATTGTGACTCCATCCTTGGCAAGTTTAAGATTTCCCGCCTCAGAAGCCTTCAGGACTTGCATATCCCCATGACCCTCAACGTATATTTCATCCACCTCCGCGGGAACAGGTCCCTTCTCGATCTCGGAATCGGTCTGAGAATCGAAAGTTGCCATTGTAAGCTGAGACTAGCGCATGTACGATTAGAAGACTGCGTGATTAAACACGGAACGAAGCAGATGAACGCGGTTCATAGCAAGGCTTAAAATGTTTACAGTACTTCCTTAGCTGGCACAATTAAGAGGCCAATAGTAGGATCCGACACAGATGCGATTCAGATGTAGTCAAAATAACGCATGTCGCCATACTCCAACTGGCAGCTCCGACTATGCACCTTCGACATCGACCAAGCCTCCGATAGCGTGGCCGGAGAGGCATCACTTGTCGACCAACCATATTATCTCGACAGATACACAGAAGGTGAACACGATTCAGACCATGTACTACCGTACAGAGTCTAGGTACTGTATGCGGGGTGATCATGCAAGTTGGGAGAGTCGGAGTAGTTGGGGGTGGAGATAGGCACGACAGGGTTCGGGCAAAATATAGAAGAGAAGGTGAGACAAGGACCAGCTTGCCGGGACAAGCTACCAAATTCCCCATGCCCGCCGTGCGCTTGCGTTCCCCAACAAGCCAAGCCGCCGTTCACACGGCCCGCGCTCATCCCTGGCTGGCACTGCTTAGCGGCATGCTGTCACTCTGCCACCCTGCCATCCTGCCATCCTGCAGTGCGCTCGCTCTTTGAAATTGTTTTTTACGCCGGATAACAATCATCCCACGCCCGAGCTGACCCGTCACCGGCACCTCGACCGTCGCTCCGAGACCTTACTCTAATGGAGCGCATCGCCTTAGCCACTTTCACCTGTAGCAAAACAAGTCCTGATGATCGAGCATTCGGAGGACCTGGGCTTATATCGTAGTGATCGAGCGCGGTAAGATTGCATGTTGTGTACCCCCACTGACATTACAGAATTGCCTTCTATCGTAAATTGATCAAGTCGCGTATGTGCTTCCTTAAGGCATCGGGCCCCTGACGACATGGGTTCTCAAACTGCTGGGTGCGAGCCCTCAGTACAGAGGATCGGTCCTGTATCTTGTACGAAAGCCGCGGAGAGATCCGTGGAATGATACCTATCCCTATCCCGTTGCTCAAAAAAAAGCCCACCTGACCGATACCACTCGGTTTACACCGGCACCCACTCAGTTATGCACTTGACCAGTCGTCAATCATGAGGTCTTTCTCCACAAACCTTACAACTAGCGGTATTCTCTAGCTCGATTCTCGAACGTTGTTGAAGCAAGCAGCCGATCCAGCAGCAGCAGCAAGCACAATGTCTCATCTCGAATGTCTGTCCGATAATTGTACCAACCGTGGCACAAGCTTGGTGATTCTCGCTTGGGTACTGTTTGCTGTTTCGACAGCTATCGTTGGGCTGAGACTCTGGACGAGAGCTTTCCGTGTACGCAGGATTACTGCTGATGATTACTTGATACTGGCAGGAAGTGTAAGATACTCCTCAAGTGTACATGTGGTTCGATACTGATTCTGCAAAAGCTATGTGAACTCGGCCACTGTACAATCATTTCAATCGCCTACAGATGGGGGTTGGGCCGACATCTTCCTTCTCTTGCGCCTTCCGATGCCACACAGGGTCTGAAATTTATTCTGATCCTAGAGTCATTCAGTATCATGACATCCATGTTTGGCCGCATATCCTTCTGCGTATTCCTGCTATACCTCCTGGGCCCTGCCAAGAAGACACTGAAGATTGTTTTGTGGATCAATATTATACAGCAACTTGCTATCAATATTGTGATGCTGATTCAGATCTATGCGCAATGCGGCACCCAAATTGCAGCACTATGGGATCAAGAGGTCGCTGCCCATGCAAAATGTCAAAGTCCAAATGTGGAGACTGATCTTGCTTTCGCTCAAAGTGGTACGTCTTCCTCCATCTCATTCCCTTATCAATTTATCACTGACTATCAATCAGCTCTTAACAGCGTTTGCGATCTTGTTCTGGCAATCTTGCCCCCCTTTCTTTTGTGGGACCTCCAGATGCCCAAGGCTACCAAGTACGGGCTCTTAGCAGTAATGATGCTCAGCGTGTTGTAGGTTCCTCAGCTAACTACTGGTACTCCAGTGTGCTAACAAGCAATTAGTGGATTTGCAGCTTCACTGGTAAAATTAGTAGAAATAAAGAATTTGGGCTCTCGAGGGGATTTCACTTGTATGTTTCTCCCCTCGTGAACTCTGTGCAGAATAGCTAACCACTATGAAATCAGGGAACATGGTCAATCTTCAACTATGGGTATGCGTCGAGAACAACATCGTCCTGATGTACGCCTCGATCCCGGTGCTGCGGCCGCTGGTGGTCCAAAAGAAGTCGGGTAGCTCCAAAAGCTCGAGATTCGGGAGCTTGTCGAAGAACGAGGCATCTCGCAGTTCACGGCGAGAAAGAGAAGGTGGTGATCGTAGATCAGGGCGGCTCGGACTCAAATATGGCAGCAGCTTCAAGACTTTACCAGACGGAGCAAGCGAGGAATACATTCTTCAGCCCACAAGAGATGATGCGATCACAAGGACTACAGAGCTACACGTTACTACTACTTCCACTGGTCCGGATCAAAGAGAGCTAAGCAAGGATAGTATCTCACTGAAATAACATAGGGTGTGAGAATTGAGTGGTAGCTGAGTGTTTTTGTTGCTGGGACAGTAGGATTTTGTATAGAACCAGTCACTAAATAATGATTCAAAAGTTTGATTGTTATTATTATTCTCGCCAGCTCGCATTCAGCGATAGCTAGTCTCTTTGGAGCTCAGTTTAGTAGTCTGAAAAGAAAGGTCATCAGGTGGACTGTTGATCAATGTTTTGAGAATTTTGCGGCGTAATCACAAGAATCTATATGTCTCATAATCTTTTATAAACAATTTCGCAAAGATCTAGCAATTGTGGAGATTAGGTTGAGTGCAGATAATTCTGAAAAAGCCATCTTGCAATCTAGATTTACTACTCTCAAGAGGCTTGTTACTGTCCAATACAATCGTTTCTGGAGGTATCTTGCGGCTTATTTTTTTTGGCATGAGAGTAGGTTCATGTTCCCGGATATTATTCCTAATCCGCTCATGGAAAGGAACATTGATCCCTGGCTTGCATAGCGCCGCGCCAAGATCTTTGTACCCGATAGTTCGTCTTCGGGTGTCCGGTCCGCAAGCTTCCACAGTGCTTCCTTGTCTTTCATCCCACGTCTCCGTGCCGTTCCGCACCACCTGCCTAGCCATGAGTTCCGAGAGCTTGCCTTTCATTTCCAGGAGTCTAGATATCTGAGATCCCTTTCGGTAAACTTACACTAAACGTCCACAATGTGTCCATAAGGTCATGAGCGTAACACCATATTCCCTCTGGGAATAACTGCACTTCCAACAAAAGCTACAGTCAAGGGTCTACGCGCATCAGCAAGAGGCAAGAATACAATGTGACAACTCAATGCATTAAACATGGTCCCTGGTACGGCACGGAGTACCCGTAATGCGAGTATCACCGCAGACCCACAAGCACAAGCGTAGCCGTTCATCGTTTCCCCTCTCATTTCTCGCCGAAAAAAGCAACATTACCATGCAGGTCAAATTGCGGCAATCTTTGTGCCACATGGTTCACAACAAGGAGTGCCGGTGAGGTCTGCAGGACAATTTTAGCTCTTCTTTTTCCATTGTCAATCACCCTCGTACAGAGTACTGAGCTCTTAACTAAGCCCTCTGTGGATTGTCTGTGGCATGTTACCGGGGCGCTCTCCAAGCATGTTGAGGTCAAGATACCGACCACTAGCAGTGTATTGGCAAACCTTGCTGTAACCATGATCTCTTGTAGCCCTCTCCTCATATGTGCATGTGCTAAATTTGTCAGCCGCTTGGATTTCGTTCTTTCCTTTCGCATTGGTCGCTACTTTATGTTCTGAATCACCAATCACGAGAGCCTACGTTTCGCCCATCTACGTTTTGATCTGAACATTTGCTGTTTGTATTGAGGACGGCATTGCAGATTCTGATTCAGAATTTGGGATCTGAACGAGACTCTTTACAGTATACGTGCAGTACTCATGGCGCAAGCTTCTAGTGATTCCGCCCATGTTGTACAACTGATCCACGATCTCAAGACAGCCGTGGATTCACATCCAGATATTCTAAATGACCAAGAAGCTCGAACGAAGCTTTCCTATCTCTCTCGAGAATTAACTACGACTTTGGAACCTCCAGATGTGACTGTCTCGTTAGTGGCCTGGTGTGTAAGTATGAACAGCGCTGTCCTTAGACTTATCTCTAATCAAAAGCTTATGTAGGGCGGGTATAGTGCATGCGTGCGGATCGCAGACGATTTAAGAATCTTCGATATGCTCGCAGAGAAAAGCCCAAGAAATGCAGAGGAATTCGTCACAGCCACTGGGGCAGAACACCTTTTCGTACTTCGTATCATGAGGGCGTTAGTTGGAATGGGCTTTGCTAGACAAGTTGGCAGGGAGAGTTATTCGGAGACACAAGCTTCACTCCAAATGACGCTTCCTTCGGTTCGGGCAGGCATCAGATGGGCGTATGTATACCGAGGCCTATTGGTGAAAGCTTTGAAAGAGCTGACTCGGATCTAGCCACGATCAGGCCCTCGATACCTATCATGTGATGCCAGAATTCTTCAAAAAGAACGGCTATAAGTGTCCAATAACGGGCACTGATACCCCTTTTCAATACCTCCACAACACTCAAGAGCCAGCGTACATCTACTGGTCGAAGCAACCCGGGGTGATCGAAAACTTCAATACATTTATGGGAGGTCTGTACGGCACACCGTTAAGACTGCCTTGGCAGGATTGGTTTCCTGTGGATCGAGTCGTTTTCGACGGATATCAAGATCATATCTCAGACGTCTCGTTTGTCGATGTCGGAGGCGGTCTCGGACATGAATGTCAGACATTATTGAAGAAGTTTCCCAACGTGAAGGGCCGCATCGTGCTGGAAGACCTTCCCCACGTCATCAAAGATGTGAAAGAGCTTGACTCAAGGATAGAAACCTTTCCAATGGACTTTTTAAAAGGACAACCCGTAGAAGGTTAGTTTGGGTGAACCCCTCTCGTACCTGATTGTCTCCAAAATTCTTACCTATGTCTTTATGTAGGGGCCAGAGCATACCTGTTCCAAAATATTCTCCACAACTGGGCGGACTCTGTGTGCTTGAAGATTCTCGAAACTCTTGCCCCTGCGATGAGACCAGGCTATTCCAAACTCCTTATCAGCAATATCATCATAAGGGATGAAAACCCCCCACTGCGACATGCTGGCATAGATATCGCGATGTTCATGTTCAGCGGGCTACAGCGTACAGAGACACAATGGAAGGAGCTGCTGGACAAAGGAGGATTCAAAGTCGTCAAGTTCTGGCATCCGCCTGGTGACGCTGACGGCATGGTAGAAGCGGAGGTCAAGCTTGGCGATTAATTCCTCTTCTGACATTTCCGTGGGATATTTACCTATCAAATCACGACAAGATTTTAATCAATCCTGTCAATCCTTCTCCGTCATCGTTGATTACCAGGCTTTAGATCAGGGAAAATCGCTGATATTTGGACTACGACTATGGGCTACATTGCGACAGCCCCCGAAGATATGCAGCCTTACTATTATAGCGTGCAAATGCATGACACACTTGAAGGGTCTCCAGTTCTTAGAAGCTGAATACATTTCCGGACGGCAATCCAAGCGATCCAGGTAATTCGCCTATTCGAGCACCTTAGACCACTCATCAAGTCGCCATTCACCCTCTCACATACACTCTACCAATCCTGCTGGAATTCCTGATAGAGACCCCGAGCAAGCCTCAAGTCCATGGGCCCCGAGCGATGAGGCGAACATTCCTAAAAAAGAAACAAGAAGGATGAAGAATGAAGGATGAATGATTACCTCAAACGTACACCCAGGCTCCACCGGCTCAGCCGCGACCATTTCACGAGTTCAAGTGGCCAACTGACGTTCCAGATCCGGGTGTATTGTAGTCCACCCGAAAACCCAGCGGCATTCTTAAGCAATATAGACAGAAGCATAACACGCTAAGCAATGGTAATCCCAAGAGCTAGACAGGGTTCTCATTTCCTCCCCGTATGGCCCGAAAAAGTCCCAGTCATACTTTTAGCTATGCAGCCATCTCCTCACTTAGTAGTCGAGAGCGTGGCCTCACGCTTAGACCATTAGCCACTCTCTCTCCTCTCTCTCACCACCAACACTAGCTCTCCTACTTCTCTAGCTCGCTTCCCCCAATGCCCCTAACCATCCCCGCACTCCTCACTTCCTCCCCCTCTTTACCCCCCCACTCCCTCAAATCCGTCACCATCTCCCTCACCACCCGAAACCCAAACTTCTCATACAACCCCCTCCCCTTCGGACTCGCCTCCAAAT
>JAGFMJ010000558.1:0-14324 GCA_021030925.1 Trypethelium eluteriae
GAGGGGAGGGAGGGGGAGGATGAGGTGATGTGAGTGTGGAATGAGTTTCGTATATCTTGTCTTTGTTTTGCGTTGATGGAAGGGAGGGGACGAGATGAAGGTGAGAATAGTGATGGTGGCTAATGTGGGAGATACTGCACAGATTGAAGCTTAAGGTTTATCGCAGCTTGGGCATCGACATCGAGCCGGATCGAGAGACGGGCGCGTACAACAAGGCGATCATACGGAATAGTCAGAAGGGGGACGTGCATGTGGTAAACATCGATCCGAAGTTCTCAAGGTTCTTCTACGCGAATTATTTTTGGCAAACCATGTAGAGGGACTATACGGAGTTAAAACATGTTTTGTGGGAAGGACAGGATTACTTTGTGGACGGACATTACGAGAATATCTGCATTGGAGTCGAAGTATTGGACTATCTCAAGGGAGCGAACAGGTGTAAGGAGTGTGGCGTTAATAACTGCTTCGCATATACTCATACTGTACAAAACCGCACGTAGGAGTCTGAGACTATCCTACCGGGGCTTGCTCAAGTAATGCAATGCTTCATGCATTCATGCATTCATGTTACCCTTGCCAGTTCGCTACCAGTCCTAACGCAATCCATTGTAATCGCTAAACACATAAAGCAAAATCATTACCTTTTAACGCTTCGTACCCTTTTTCTTCGCAGCAACAACCTTGAAGTTGTTGGGCTCCTCCTTAGTAGCAGGCCCTTTCTTGGCCACCTCGCTCCATCCACCACTCTTATTTTCAGCTGCCGAAGCCGGGGACGACGTACCGCTAGGATCGACCATTCCCCGGTCTGCGAGCTTACGGCGACGGATGAATTCATCAGCAAAGTGACGGCTATCAATCGTTTGAGAAGACGAGTGCACAGCTTCGGTGATCATATCGCTGTCGGACGGGAGAGCCATAAGAGTTGCGACAAAATCGTCGACTGCGAATCATTAGCATCATAATCAGTGAAGTAGACGTTGTGTGCGACGTACCAGAAATATTGCCCTTCAAGTCTGGTCGCAGTTCAGTGATGGCCCACTTCTTGAACTCTTCCTGGGCATTCGCCTGGCTGACCGCTCCTCCCATGGTTGCGCTCCGACTCGGCGTCGCTGTGGGCTTAGGGCGAGGAGCTGCCGCAGAAAGAGTAGCAGCACTGCTGGCAGCGCGATTCGCGGCTGGCGCGGTGGGCGGGGCAGTTGCCTTCGTCTTGCCATTTGCTCCCACTGTCGTCCAAGCACCTCCGCCAAGACTCGGCTGAGGAGCAGCGGTCTTGCTTGCGAGATCCGCATATCTCTTTCCGGATGACAAGGGAGGGGCAGTTCCAGAGCCTGCTGCTGCGGTCGATGACACCTTCGCTGCTGCGGCCAGTTTCTTGCGGGCCTCTTCTTCTTTCTGTATCTGAGCAAGTGTTTTTCCAGGACCAGCGCCCCCCGACCCTGTAGGTTTGCCTGCAAGAGGTTTTGCCCAAGCGGATGCTGCGGCGGAGCCTGGAGTGACGGGAGATTGCCCGCTGCCCCAAGTGGAACTCTGCGGTAGTCCAGGAGCAGGCTGTGGAGCCATTTGTTGGACCATGAGGTCCTTTTCAAAGGCTGCCCGTCTGACCGCTGCTTCTTCTGCGTCACGTTGGGCCGCCTTCTTGGCCTCCAGTTCTTGAATTTCCTTGAGAGAAGGACCTTTTGGAGCTTCAGTAGATTCCTTTGCCCATGGTGCAATCGATGTTGGTGTCTCAACAGGAGTCTCTGAGCGCGAGCGTGATTCAGCGGATAAGGCCTCGGCAACATTGTGTCGGCTTCTCTGGGCTGCAGGCGCCGGCAAGGGTGATTGGGATGGAGGTGGAGGGAAAGGCTGAGGCATACCTGTTTCAACTTTGGCCCAAGGAGATTGAGGAACGGGTGACTGCTGAGCCGATGCAGCTTTCTGGACTTGCTCGGTAAGAGAGAGGGCTTCGGCAGGCAGTGAGTCTACTAATGCCAGGGTCCTTGGAGACGGCATTTGACCATGAGCCGTAGGTATCTGATTTTGTTCCTCGTTCAACTCTTGCTGTCGTTCCTGCTGGAAAGCGTCGCTTTGCTGACTTTGTGGTTGTCCAATCACTCCTTCCGTCGGTACTGTCGGCTCCTGCATCTGGCTAGCTCTCAACCCATGAAACTGCTGCAAACGAGCGGCCGTAGTTTGCTCCTCTTGCTGATTGAAACGTGGCTGAGAGTCATACTCGGCTTGCTCGCGTTGAAGTCGTGAGCGGTCATTCAGCATCTGAGCCACTTGTTGCGAATGTGCGGGATCTTGCTGGGGATCAAATTGACCTGCCTGACCAGTGAATGGAGGTTGACTAGCCTGACTTTGGTTGCGACGTCCGAGTAAGCCCGATATTTCTTGATCTTTCATCCTATTGATTGCTTCCTGGTCCGATCCCATAGCCCCAGTAAATGTCGATGGCGCAGGTCGAAAAGAATTGTCAAAAAAACCAGGTCCACTTTGCGCAGTCTGAATCTGGGTTTGCGATGGTGACTGTTGATAGCCACTGGGTGAAGTTATGCTGCCGAAGCTTGGCTGGCTCTGCAAGCTATGCGCGCTGGAGTGATGCTGCAATTGCTGAGGAATGGAACCAAGTGGACCAGACATCTGCATCTGCCTTTGATATTGGTGCTGCGCCTGTAAATGTTCCTTCTGACGAGCCATAAGATATTGTTCCTCTTGTTTCCTCCTTTCCAGAGCGTTTTGCTGCTCGGCTGTGAGTGTAGTCCCGAAGCTAGGGAAGGCTGAAGCGAATGGGGGTTGACCTGTTGCTGTAGGCTGGCTTGTAGATGGGTTCTGTCCAGACCATGCGCTGGGACCACCACTTGGGGGACCATGAGGGATGCCAATTTGCGGAACAAGGAATGGCTCGCGGGAGTTGCCAATGCGACGGATCAGTTGAGCAAGAGGCTCGTAGTCTGGATCTTCGTACTTCTTCACCAAGAGCTCCGGAGAGAAGAAGCCAGCTTTGTACCAATCATGCATTTCTAAACCAGACCATGGACCTTGTGTATTGCCCTGAGGATCTCGATAGATCCATCTCATTCGGTCTGGCATTACCATGGTTCTTTGTTGAGCGGGTGGAGGTTGGCTGGAACCTGAACTTGCCGGGCCCTGACTTTGCCTTATGTCCGGCTGCTGAGGAGGGCGTTGTTGAGGGCCTTGATTAAATGATGCGGAAGCGCCCATGACTGAGGAACTGCCAGGCATGCCTGCTTGGGGCTGTGGCTGACCATGTGGTTTGGCCCCTGTATCTCCAGGTGCAGATGCAGATCCCAGAATTTCATCAAATACGCCACGAGCAGCATGGAACGGACTGTCACTCTCTCTTCCCAGACCTGTGTCAAACCTGTGTTGCGCAGCAGCACCAAAGCTGCCAAGATTGCGGTCTCGGTTTTCACTACCAATGTTTTCCTCAAGTGGGCCAATGTCTTCTCGAGGTCGCATCTCGTCTTGCATAGCTGTTGGGAGGAGGGACCCTAGTCTACTCCCACGGGAGGCATTGGCAGCTCCACCAAAGCCCATACCTGCGCCAGACCCGAAGATATTACTGGGGCCGAGACCGGCGAGACTAGGCGATTGGACTTCTGCAGATGAGCCAAGGAAGTTGTCAGCGAAAGCATTGGTGCTTGTTCTCTCTCTCAGGGGGGTTCCTATAGGAGCACTGCTGCCCCACGTGCTGTTACCCAAGCCTGGCAAACCACCCAATCCGGTCAGATTAGGAAACTGTCTGTTCGGTCCGGCACTTGACGTCTGGCTTCTATCGCTTTCAGGAGCCATGTGAGTTCGACCGAAGCCTCCAAGTCCACCAAGAGCAGAGAATCCCGGCAGACCCCCTTGATCAGCTGCATGGCTACCTAGGCCTGGTAAATGCGCAGCTTGAAGATCTGACTCGTCTACATCGGCGTCCTGTGGGTGTGTTTCTGGGCTCTGGAATGGGTTCGTATCGGTCGGGCTCATGGGCTCGAATGTACCAGCGCCGCTCTGTTGCTGGTTTGCGAGTTGTTGCAATTGATCACGGTTTTGCAGTATATCACGTAGTCCGCCCGGCAAATGGTCCGGAGTCATACCGAAAGCGGAAAAGCCATATTCATCTCTAGAATCTCCACGAGATGGTGTGCCGGAGGCAGCCCCTACTTGGGTTCGGGGAGGACTGATATCTTGGGCGCCTCCAAGAGCCGCACTTCCGGCACGAGCCCCTTCATCTGTGTCCATAGTGAGCGTACGATCCCGTCGTGCGTCCGTCCAAGCTTGCGGCTGATAAGTTTGGCCGCCCTCATCAATCTTCCCAAGCTCGCCAGCTGACTGCTTTTCCCTGATATTCCTATTCGCATCTTCATTATTGTCCTTGGACATGAGACCCTTAAATCTGCTTTGACCTCTTACGCTACCAAAACCTGTCCGGCTTTCGGCTGTGGATGTAGCTTGGGAGCCACCGATTGCGAAACTCCCGAAAGCGCCTCCTACAGGGTTGAATCCAGCACTTTGCGGGGTAGAAGACCAGGGCGAAGGTGTAGTGAGTCCCGCACTTAACGGTCCTGTCGCGGTTCTCTTCAAAGTTCCTGTTGGTCCCGACTGGCCTGGTCCTTCTTCTCGAGGTTTATCCTTCTCTTTTTCCTCTGTATCTGGCGTCGATGTACCTTCTTTGAAATCGGTCCGCCTTCTTAAAAGGGAAGGTGGTGGTTGAGCCGGGTTGCCATCCTCCCTGAAGGATTTACTGCCAGTAGAAGGTGAAGTGACGGAGCTTGGAAAGGGATAAGATTCGCTTGGCTCCCGCCGTCTTGTACCAGATCGAGTAGCTGTAGGAGAGGCCAAGCCGAATGATGCAGGATTATTGGGGTCTCGTGTAATGGAGGATTTGCGAAGAGATAAGCCATCACGCGCCGAGCCATCTTTATTTGCATTCTGAGTTGGTGGTTTTATGGGTGAATTCACGCTCGTGGTAAAATGCTGGAAGTGTATTAGCCTGAGCCAGGGAAACTGGTCACGAAGTTCGAACCTCTTTCTCCTCCTCAGTCATTTCAATCAGACCCAATGGCTGTATACCTCCATTTGATTCCCAACATATTTCAGCTCCATGGGGCAGCCCATTCAGACCCCTCTCCCTTGGCTCCAAATCACCATAGTTTGCTCCGTTCGTGTCCCGCCCATCCCATCCACCAACGAACAGAGCAGAGAGATCTTGAGCCTGATGGATGGCTTCTTGCTGTTGTTTGAGGAGGTCAAGAAGCTGATCTTTTGAATATCGCGCTTCAGCGGGAACACCATTACGACTGGAAGCTATATGAGGGGGAACGTAAATATTGGATGACGGTGTTGAGCCCTCTCTGGTATTTGGATTGATGGAGGACGCGGCGAGGGACGACCGACGAAATGTCTGAGTAGCCCCGTTTGTCCGTCGCGATCTTGAAAGGTTAGTGTGCGCCTTTCAAATCTGTTTTCTGGTGTGATAGCGTGTCGTCGCCACCAGGTAGAATCCTGGTAGCGATCCTCGCCTCGTCGTAGCTCAGTCTACAAGGAGGCTTGAATACTCCGTAGGTGGTTACTGGCATGATTCGTACCTTGACAGGCTGGACACTTGCACGTGTATACTGCCAAGGTGTGAAGGGGTAGGTGAAGACGAGGAAGAAAGATGGAGCGTGACACTTACCCGTCTCCACTGTCGGTCCGCGAGGGAGTCGAGTTGTTGCTCGCTGCCGCCGAAGCAAAAGTCGAAGGAGCCATTGTGGAAGTTTGGATTCGAATGTACTTGATGGAACAAGCCTTACGAGGTGCTGCAGGGACTTTACAGGCCAGCAGGATTCAGCTATGCAATACAGTAGCGGGAAACGACTGGAAAAGGTTGTTATTTGCGTCGCGTGGGGCAACAAGTCAAGCGGATTGGCAATGACGCAAGATATCAGAGACGTGATTCGAGGCGTGGACACGTGAGGGTGTGGGAAAAAGTGGTCGAAGTGGTGAGGATCTCCAGGTCAAGATGCGGTTCCTGACTTCTCGCCGACGGAAAATGCCGATGGCTTGACCTAAACGGCCACCCACGCCACACTAACATCAAACACGAAAGCTCCCCTAATGGCCTCCTTTCGCCAGCCTGGTGAGCCCCACAAAACCCTCGCACTTTACCACCTCACGCGTCGCCTTCTCCAGTCTCCGACTCTCGTCGGGTTTGTGATTCGAGATCTACGTTGGCGAGCACGCAAGCTTCCTGACCATTCGGTGCGGTAAACCGTATTTAGGGGCAGCGTGAACGGCAGGAACCAATTATAAAGAGATGGAAGCTCCAAGCGCAGCGCAACGTCCCCGCTCCCAAGCCATTACAATCTCCACGGCGAGACTACCCAGATGAGAAACAGATGTCTACGCTCGTAGAAATATGCCACTTCGACACCTCGAGCCCGCCGTCGGGATTAGTACACTACCGGGATTAGCAAGCCAAAGTCGTTGATCCAAGGTATTTCTGATTGGTGCTAGCTGGTGTTCGGAATTCTCTATGTATTTGGCCAGCCTGGCAAGGACGTCTCGTCGAAGAATGATACAGCCAGCTCGATTTTTCTCGTTGCCTCTCATGCGAGGTATCTTGGGCCGAACACTCTTGTGTCTGCTGCGCTGGCCATCCGGTCGAGCAAAATCGACAATCGCCCTGGACAGGCTCTCCCTCACGTCTATAGTCCTTTTGCACCTGTTGAGCGTTGTCTCCCAGTATTCTAGGACTTGTGAAGGAGGAGCTGTTCATGTTCACCAAATTTGGAAGACGTATCTAGAGCGAGCGCACGGACCTTTTCCCACCACCTTACAACTCAAGTGGAGGTCGTCACTTCAACGATTGAGTTGGCCGTGGAATGTCTTCATTTAGTGCAGGTATAAGTATGGCCTCACCAACTCCTAGTCCACTGGCATTGCTTAGTGATAGCGCATATGGGCTGTTTGGTGCCGCTAGAGTCGCCTCGAATGCGGTGATTTAAGGGAGGTTAAGTCTTGTTCCAAATCTGCTATTATTTTCTTTTGATAGTCGCAACTCCAAGTGTTTCTTCTTTCATCCTCATTGCCTTGTTGCATCTGCTCCAATGCTTGCTCGCATCAGAGCTGCATGTGAAAAGCAATGTTACAACTACTCTACTGCGCATCCTTTCTGCAGCTCTAAGTCGCTGTTCCGACTTTCTACGTCCCGGTACAACTCGCGCCTGTCTTTGATGGATCTAATCCCAAGGAATATAGGCTAAATTTGTGAGGATTATGCCATGCACTAACCGTCTCACGATATTAATGCGTTTTTCTTTTTCAGTTCAGCAAAAGGACCAGATTTGGGTTAAAACATGAGCCAACATCATGGGGGTTCCATTTACCTACCACCACCGATGTATCGACTCGAGGGGCCCCTGCATATCCTCTGTCACCTTGTGCCGAATGTTTGTTACTGGCTGGTCCATCACTTCACAGAACTGAAACCATGTACATCTTCCATCTGCTTCATTTCTTCCATCATGGGTGATAGCCGAGCCGATAGACCTCCTGGATAACTAAAGACAATGAACATGACCAGCTTTCTTGCTTACTGCGATGTTCCTCGAAGAGAGTTCGTGCTTCACTTGATTCACTTCTAAAGGGCTAAATTGAGTAAGTCTAATGCTGCTTATTGGCATATTCTTATTGAGAGATTTCAGTCAGATACCGGTAAGTTGCTGTTTTCGGACTTACAGTAAATGACAGATAATTTACGGCTGATACAAAACTAATGCGTGTCAAGCACGCGGCATTAATTGACAATGGGGGGTTCCAGACAAATTTTTCCATCAGAGAGCTAATTACAGAAAGATACTGCTTCGACAGTACATAGCATACCCGTTCCCATGTGAGGCTAACAACCTCAGAACCTTCGAAGTAATAGCCGTCGACTGTCTTATTTACCTTCTACTTCGTTACTGTCCGTATTTGCCCACGAGTCTCTAACTTGGGCCTTACAGCTTTTGTCAAGTTTTCAGCCAGTCATTTGCAATCACAGGATGGATAGTCAATACCACTCAGTACAAGATGTTGAATTTCAGGAGACTTTGGACAAGGCCTTGGCCTCCGACAACGTGGATGCTGTTGCTACTGGCGATACTGATCACTTACTTAACGTCATTCGCCCACGAAGTTGGAAATTCGGCTTCAGCTCCCATACGCCCATCCTTGAACTCCTAGCCGTGATGAGCTCATTGCTGCTTGCCGCACTAAGCGCCTTTATCCTCGTCTATTCTCGTGGCAAGCCTATCGACACTTGGAATCCTACTCCCGCAGTCTATCTATCAATAATTTCTACTGTTTTCAACAATACCATGCGTTATGCTGTGGCAAAAGGTCTCGTGATATCCTGGTGGAATCGGGCTCTCCGGGGAACGACCTTGAAAGACTTACATCTTACATGGGAATATGGGACAAGCATGAAATCAGTATTTCTGACCCCCTCTCTTGGATTCAGCAAAGTGCGCCTTATAGGTATTTTTGCTTCTCTTCTGGCTGCTACTGGACCATTGTTGCAAAGAGCGTCCACCATCGTTACAGTTCAGCAGATCCTTCCTGCACAAGCAAATCTCCCTATACGTCTACAGCCTATGTGGAACCTCACGTCATACTTCAATGAAAACAACCACGATTCGATCAAATTCTATCAACCAGAGATGGGGAATGCTCTGTTGGGAATGACCAACAAGCTGCCGATGAACGTGCCAACCAATGCTACGTGTGACGCCATCTGTTACACAAACGTTACCATTGCGGGCTTTGACAGAGACTGCAGCGCGGGCCGAGGTTCTCTGATGGATATGCCTGTGACCAAGGAGATGACTCAATTTGTGGGACAATATGCCGTAGATCGATCTGATTACATTCCCCAATTCCAGGTCCTCACGGAATTTGGTGGGGGGCAAACCGGCGATAACTTCACCATCAACTCCTTGTTCTACGACGACATCACTGGTGGTACAGTCCAGACTTATAATTGCTCTCTTCGGCCGGCTTTCATCCAACTTAGCCTAAACATAATGAACGGCAGTATAAGTATTAACCAGGACGCGGACTGGACGCGGAGTAGAACGCTGAGCTTTTACGACCAGACCCTTCCTCCGGGAATGTATACAATTGCACCTTTTGGCCAAGCCATCAGTGATATTTACGACTCTCTCGCCTACTTGGAAATTGAGGATCAAACATATTACTTTCAGGGCGCTAGTGCTCGGAAGTACACTAATGAATCAACACTATCCGTGAATATAAATCAGACTTTTCATGGCTTCGCGGTGATAGGCTTCACCAATCCCCTACCTGACCTTCTTGCTTCACTTGATGAGCTTTCTCTCAGGTACGCAATGCAGACTATTCCGGCACTAACGGGAGGGAGATTGTTTGAGTATCAGAGCTACAACTATCTGACAAATTTTGAGCAAGCCGTTAACAACACGGCGCACTCCTACCCTCAATTTGACTTTGGGACGAGTCAGAATGTTTCTATGGATGCTGTGTCCCAGAAGGTGGTCTTCGAGTTCAATTGGAACTTTCTGGCCGCTGCCCTTGCCGTAATGTTGCTTAACATTATCGGCGCGCTAACTGCGCTTTCGGGATGGAGGACGATAGGTCGTGGGGTTAGCATGTCGCCTCTCGAACTTGCGAGGGCCTTTGATCCGGAAATTCTCCATGAAGCCGGAAGCAACATGACTGCTAAGGAGATCGTGGAGGTTACAGGATCACTACGTGTGCGGTATGGAGCTGTGGCCACTTCTAGTGGAGAGTCTCGAAGACGCCTGGCCGTGACTGCAGAGACAGAGGCAAGCTCCCCGATTCAAGGAGCTAAGTATTACTAAGCACTCAATCATTACACATGCTGGTGGAAACTGGTTCCAGCTTGCAAGAATTCGTGGGCACAAGGGATTGGCAGAATTCGTGGGCCCAGAGAATGCGCTACCTCCACAGGGTTCGGGGACCCTCGGGGAAACTTCTGGAAACATTGGCTTTGCACTACAGACTGAAAGGATTCGATTCAGACAAAGGGCTAAGGGAAAAAAATGCAAGAAGAGCTACCTGGATGGTGGAATAGACCCATTCTTGTTTCGTACGAGCCAGGAGTCCCCCAGCGGAAACTTTCGATTGCCCACAAATTCTGACACTCTTCGGTGGAGTATCTTTCGGATTTCTGGGTCTCCTTTACTCTGTGATATTTAACGGTCACCTCCGGAGTTTGCTGCGCAAATATTCGATCTGTTTGCTCCAGTTCACGGGGGATACGGTTAGTGCAATGTTCGACCAATCGCAGTATTTCTTTGCGTCTACCTCCGGCTGCGGCTTCCGCCTGGAGACTTTGTCAAACAAGTTCCCCAACAACTTTTCGCGTATTATCTATTCTGACGCTATTAAGGGTTGCTGCTTTCAACTCCTCTCCTCCGGAATTGCGGCTTGTGTGGCAGTAAGCTCTTGCGACCATTGCTCCTGGTCACCTGCGTCAAAGATCAGCCATCCGGAGGAGCACTTCTTGTTTGTAAGACTAAATCTGTTTAGTGTGGGCGTTTGTAGTTGTATTTGTGTTGCTGCAGCAAGGATTTTGCTGGCTGTCCTAATCTCAACAAGAGGCACTTCCACTCAAAAATGTTTCTGCAAGATGTGCTGTTCCTTCACGCTTCCCACGCAATGCCACCTTAAGTATCTGGCTCTTCCTCTTTCCCAGTTTGGACTAATTTTATCTTTCCCCATATCACATCAGTATTTCTCTCTACCTTTCTTCATTGAGTAGTGAAACCCTAAAGATCTGAACTTTTCACTTTTCAAGTTCTGCACCATATCCTCGACAAGGCTCTCACAGGTTTACTTCCGGGAATGCTCACAAGATGTCCAAGGCCTCCTCGGCCTGGAGTAGACTATTGTTCGCCTCACGAAGCGTTGCGCACACAAGCTTCTATGGTCCCTCCTCATCTGCGTGAAGCGCTCTTCCCAGGTTATCGTGACCCTGGCTTTATGGGTTATGGGCCATTACCTGCAGGCGGGTTCGGTGGGCTAAATGGCAGCAACCATCTTCCATTTGGACCATATGATTCAATGGGGCCGCGTATGCCCTACCACTCCAGGCGACCGCGTGGCGGGAATGGTATACGAAGAGGTTATCCTTTCTTGGACGACGACAGTGAGTACGAGGATGACCTGCGATACTTCTCACCAAGGTCTGTATATCGTCCGATCAGTATCTAAGACAATGTCTGCTGACTCTTACGACTGCATCGAAGGCATGGACGATATAGACCCGGAGAAATCCAGCGCTTCAACTACTTCTCCAGTCGCCGCAGACCCGGGCCTCACGGCTTATCGCGTTATTATGATCCGTATCGTGATGGGTACGACAGCGATAGTACAATGAGTCGCATGTATGACGACGATTATGATTCGGACTACATCTCTCCTTTCAGCCGTGACGACTACTTCGACGACTACGATGACGGCTTCTACCGCTCGCGCAGGAGATCTCGTATGGGCAGAGGAGGGCGTTATTGAACAGCCCCATGGGATATTTGCTCACAATTGTTGTTATAAGGTTTTCTCTTTGTCCCCTAACGAAGTAAGCCAGAAACAAGAACTGTAGTCAGAGGTTATGGACGCTCGTTACCCAGTTCAACAAAGGTTTGCAGAATCGAGAATAGAAGTTCATGTTGTTGAGTGACACAATGCATTACATTTGTCCCCAATCTGAACTGCATCTCGCGTTGTGGATATTCTTCCCCGATAGGGAAGAGCTGCTCTGTTAACCGCTGAGCGCGCCAGTCTTGTGGAGTGATGTTATGTATTTACCTAGCCTATGTATTCTACATGAACATAACATAACCGAGAATCCAACGCTGGTCTTGATAAAGAAAATAGGCGAGAGCTCCCAACAACGCCATCTACCTGAAGACAAGAATCCTGGTCGTGTGTAGCATTGAGAAAGACGCGCGGGAACAGTAACGCTATTCACTGTCTAAGAGAACACTCTTTCCCAAAGCAAGCTGAATACCTCAATCAAAGAAACCTACACCCCCATTCGTCCGATAGAGCAAAAAATTCGTATCATACGGATCATCCGGAAAGAACTCATGATGGCCCCTACAATGCTCCAAGTGACACCTCTGTCTCCCCTGATGATAATAGACAAACCTCCTCTCGTTCCCCACCCAATCAATCTCCATAATATTCGGACACGTCTTCGAGCACTTCGTCCAATGCACCGAACACAGCGGCAACCCCGGCCGCGGCACCCACAACCGCCTCACCGCCTCCGCCGTCGGCAAATACGGCAAGCGTCTCGACGCCAAAATCTGGCGCTCGAGCTCGCCCACCAGCTCCGCCGGCAACCTATCCTCGCCGAGCTTCCGCGCCAGCATGCGCGCCGTCGTGGCCGCGCGCATCTCCGCCAGGAACTGCGCAGTCCGGTGCAGGTACTTGCGCGCCATGTCCGGGTTCGCCTGGTCATGCTGCGTGTCGCGGATCCGACCGATCAGGTTGCGCATCCCGGGCGTCGTCCAGTGCTCCGGCGCTTTCTCCCACAGGTCCACCGAGATGCTCAGCATCACTTCGTCGATGGCTTGGAAGGCTTGGATTGAGGCCGGTGTCGGCGCCCAATGGCTGCGGAGGAAGGCTAGCTTGTGGAAGTGGTACATGGCGACGCGGTAGATCAGGTCGTGTGCGTGGAGGGGCCCGCCGTCGGGGAGAGATCGCACTTGCGCGACCGCGGGGAGGTAGACGGGGAGTCGGTTGATGAAGTAGTCGTTTTGCGTCATGGTGTAGTCTCGCCCGATGAGTTGGCGGACATAGTAGGCGAAGAGGGCGATGGCGTCGGGGGTGACTGTGATGCTATCGCGGACATGGGTCGGGAGCTCTTGATTTTGCTATCAGTTTCAGAGGAATGTAACTTGCGTCGGCAGCTTCTTCTTTCATTTATATATTTAATTTTTTTTATCTCCATCTTCCTACACAAAAAGCAAATATTTCGTCCTTAAGTATGTAGAGTAGTAAGATGAAGTAATTTGGACATGTGGTGCAATGAAAAGAAATTTCATGTGAAGTTAAGGGATGTTCCAGCTTACCTGTCAGAAGATTGGTTTCCTCTCTGAGAAATTCTGCCAGCTCTTTGATGTCCATTAAATCTGTTCTCCTCCTCTTTGTAGGCGGAGCTGAATCAGCCGCAGCCTTAGTGAAAGAGATGCCATGTAGATTTGACAGAGGCCCGCTCAGAACCTCCACGGAAGACATTCTACTATCTCAGTCGCGTCCCTCTGGATTTTCTTGAAGACATTCAGGTGGTGTCTCGAAGGAAAGGGGGTACTTGAATGTCAGCTGAAAGACGGTGTTGGAAAAGACAAATCCCCCACCTTGGAGCTGTTATGATATGCGGGAGCACACCCCTGTCATCTTGAACCCCAATCAGCTACTTTGGTACGCTTTACTAAAGTAAGTACTACAATTACCGAAGCATACATCCAGAGACCTCGACCATGTAGTCATCACATGTCTCTGATGGCTCTTCAAACACCCTTCTCGTCCATCCACCCCCAATCTCACACCGGCTCTCACCGACCATGAGCCTCCTCGACCTCCCCGCCGAACTCCGCAATCTCATCTACGAATTCGTCTTCACGCCACCCTACAGCACCACCCTCCTCTCCAACCCACCCCTCCCCCCACCAGCCTCTTCAATCCTCCGACCCCTCCTCACCTGCCGCCTCATCCACAGCGAAGCGTCGCACCTCGCCTACGCCTCAATCCCATTCCTCACGCACTCCGCGGCGCCGCTCGAGCTCTCATCCTCCACTTCCATAACCATCCCCCCCACCACTTCCTCCTCGTCCTCGTCTAATCCGTCTTCGCCATCACCTCTCCGCCTCCCGCTCTCCCTCCTCGCCAGCATCCGCCACATCCAGCTGTCGGCGCAGATCTCGCATCTGCGGCCCCTCGGGGAATCCTGGCACGGTCTCGCCTTCGGCTGCTCTGCCCTGCACCTCAGCTCGCTGACGCTGCTGCCTCGTCGGCCTGAGGCGTATTTCGGCGCGTATGCGGAGGTCGCGTATTTGAGCCAGTGCCATACGCTGGCGTATATCTTGGCGGAGATGGTGAGGGAGATGGGTGGGGGGAGTGTTGACAAGAGTGGAAGTAGGAGTGTGAGTGTGCGGAAGCTTGTGGTGCGGCTGGAAGGATGTTTTGAGCAGGAGGAGATTCGGCGGTTAGTGTATCGGTCGTTGGTTTTCCGGTTGTGGAAGGGGCAGCGGAGGAAAGAGGGGGCGGCGGAAGAGGAGGAGAGGAGGGGGTTTGAGGAAAGGGAG
>JAGFMJ010000559.1:0-14272 GCA_021030925.1 Trypethelium eluteriae
ATTCGCGTTGGAAGGC
The DNA here is from genome assembly GCA_021030925.1 of Trypethelium eluteriae. NCBI lineage: Eukaryota > Fungi > Ascomycota > Dothideomycetes > Trypetheliales > Trypetheliaceae > Trypethelium > Trypethelium eluteriae. The sequence continues at coordinate 17 of JAGFMJ010000559.1, forward strand.
ATGGTCAAATCGGGATTTTGGGGTGTGCAGGTGGTGCGCCCGTGCAGGTGGGGAGGAAAACTTCCACTCGGCCTAATTTGGAAAGCTTCAGGTTGATCTACGGTACAACAGCGCTTTGGGTTTCAACACCCTGGAGTACTTCCACCGATGGTATGGCAGACTCATTCTTCAGGAAAGCCACTGGAGCCAATAAGGGGGCCAATACGAGTCTAAATGTCCCAGACCGAAAACTACCCCTCCTTTGCGCGAAAATGTGGAGTCGCATTTCTATCGTGACAAGTTGGTTTATCGGGCCTTATTCGTCGCAGACAATATACACCAAAATTGTCACACTTGAAATCTTATCTAAGGCACTTGGAACTTCTACGGATATGATAGCCTATCCGTATAGCTTTGAGGAGTTGTTAAAATGAAGTAGGTACGGGATTTTACCCTATTACCGGAAGACAAGAAACCCCCTTCAAGGGATTGCCAAACCTATGTATCTTCCAATACAGCCATTAATGAACCGTATGAAGAATTCTGTCTAGTCAAGCAGGTCTGGGTTTTGTCTGGTTAAGCTTTGTCCAGGAATGTCCTCAGACCCACAAGTCGTCCGTGGAACCTAACAGATTTTGGCTTGTGAATTTCGCAACTTGCAGCTCCCCAAGCTTGCCTCAATACATATACTTTCAAGCATAGGCTACGAACTGTCATCCTTTTTTTATCGTTTTCTTAAATCACAGCGCCTCGCTTCTCAATTACTCGCTTTCGAAACGTTACGAAACAGGTTCACAAACTTAACATGCAGCACGCCAAGCTTGCTCACACAAATCAAGCAAAGCTGTCGACATGAACAACCTTTTTTGGGTAAAATCAGAGATGGTCCCCGCGGAGTGTTGAATGGGCAAGTGAAGTATAACTTCCACCATAGCTGGATTCTGGGAGCCCATTCCCTTGGCATGAGAAAGCAGCACCTTGGAGCCGGTCTGAAACCTTTACGTATGATAAGCGAAATGGGAAATCAGAAAAGAGGACTTCGAACCAAGCCTCGACAAGGTCTTATCCGAATCGCAGATGAGCGAAGAAGTTGGCAGACGTCGCAACTTGCGCTTCAGGAGGGCACGCGGAAAGATCGCTGGCATGAAGTAGGACTGGTTATACTGCTGACGTGTTTAAGTCTTTGGCCGCGGGTTGATGGTAGAAAGCGGCAACGTGAGGATGGTACGACCGAGCTTGAGGAGGCGCTACAAGAAGCCGGACCGGTGCCCACTAAGAGCAGCGACAATGATCAGCCAGAAGATGAGGGCCTGTTTGAGGACTTATGGTAAGACTGGAATGATTTTGAGAAAACGCCACAGGCTTGGGTCATCTTGATAATAATGTTAGAGAACCGTGGCTATACTTTGCTTTCACAGTATATTCAAGGACCCAGTCTCCCAGATCAGTACTCGTCAATTAAGATCGAGATTTGATGCAGGAAGGATAGACTCACAGCGCACATTTCGATAACTTATGTGTCTAGGAGTCATAGGTGCCAGGTAACTCAAGCGAGACTTGATGCAACGAAGGTATCATACCAGGTATATTAATGGAATCATAAGTAGCAGTCGACTTATCTCACATGGCGAAAACCCCACTCGCAAGTGGACTGAAAACAGGGTCGGTTCATCAACTGCTTACCAGCTATTGGAGCGGATCAAGCTCCCCTTACCTCGCCTGGCCACAACCCTGTCTCTCTCTACTCGTCTTCCGGCTTTGCTAAGCTCCTCCCATAGCTTCGCCTTGATTTGCTCTCGTTCGCGCCGGTTTTCCCTTTTTTTCCAACGCAGATGAGAAGCGAGCCATCGCAAGTCCGATCTCGTAAGAGGACCTGAATATGGAGTTTTGCCACTCATTTCGCTCTGACTGGAGAGAGAGTCTGTCTCTGAGCTGGCTTGAAACAGGCTGCAGGCTAGCTTGCTATGGTCTGGTCCCGAGTCCTCGCCCTTGGTTGATCACCGGGTATATTCATCGATGCTTCGAGAAGGTATATTGCAGTCAAGAATCCAGAAATAGTATTGTCTGAGTTTTACGGAAGCGATAGATTGAGCGTGTACATGGAGATGCGAGGTGTTTGATTCGAACCTGCCTGCTAGGTCGAACAAAGAAGCTTGACGCGCCGCTGCCCACCTTCATGATGATGCGGTAGTTTCGTATTAGATTAGAAACAAAACTTGCCGGTATTGATCAGAGCCGGAGATCGTAGGTAGGTTTCAAGGAAGTGGAGGACAATAAGGCATTAAAAGGTAGGCAATACCGTGAAAGAAGAACCGAATGTCGCGAGCTGATACGAATGGTTGGGGCATTGAAACAGGAATTTTAATCGCCTTATCTGCCAGACAACGATTGTAAGCAAGTAGCAGAGACATCCCTGATGGTCGTAGATCATGAGAAATCCTCCATACTCAGGTAATGTTCACATTGTACTTGCGTTTTTCCGCCTGCCTCGAAGAAAAAAAAAGAACACAAAAACCGAGGCACCTATAATAGGCTCGGAAGCCTCGTGGGATCATATGCAATTCTTCGCGACCAGTCCGCTTCAGCCAATGTAAGTTGTCGTGACTGAAGGCAGGTTGCCAGCCATTGGTTGGAACGCCGGTTGCGAGATCAAGTAGAGTAGCTGAGGGATGGCGAACCAAAATTCGGCCGGGTAAAAGTGGTTAAACTAGGGAAAAAAAGCAGCTAACCAGATTGGGTGCTGGGAGCACTCCGAGTCCCGCGTAAAATCACCATAATCCTCAAACACGTTTCTTCCCCAAAGCTCCACGCAAGGCAGAGGCTATGATGAAAAAAAAAAAAAAAAAAAAAGAGGGCTTTGTCTCCGGGGAGTGCAAGAGAGACAAAGCCGAGTCGGTGCCAACGAAGGCAGACACCATGTTACCTAGTCAGTCTAAAGCGAGAAGGAGGAGACACACCTTGGTGAGAAGTCAGAGCAACCTCCACTGGTTCGACTCTCGCAACTTCTCCCTGGCTGCAAGGCCATTACACCTGAGTGGCTATCCCACCGACCCAGGCTGAACGCAAAGCGCAAACTTTGGGGGACCCCAACCCCAGCCGCAACTCCGTTCGAACCCATCACAGAGCCGCCATTGGACGGATGCCAGGCTCTTGGTACACAAGCAGCGACTTCAGACAAGAGACGCCGCTCTCTAAGTCCGCCTTCCTCCTCCACATGAGTGGTTAGTTCATGCAGAGGGTTTCAGCGCTCTGCTGCTTGCGAAGATCGACGACGAAAGCGCAAGACCGAAGTCCTACGACCCTTCTGGTATCGACCGGGGAAGGTGAGGAGTGCAGGCTACCCCGATTATAATGAGCGCCTGACCGATCTCGAAAAAATCTCAACTACTGGCCACGTTGGGCCCACAATCGGGCGATTTATGGCTTTACAAGAAGTGCGATCGTGACCCCATCATCGGGGGCGAACGTGCTGGGCTCAAGCCTGCCTCAGGAAGACACGCGTGACACAAAATGCGTAGTGAGGGCGACCAAGAAGGGCACAATGGTCTGATCGAGGTATGCCGTCTCTGTTTCGAAGTACGGTTTTTCAAACCATCCGTACCCTGTGAGGTTTCGCCGTAGGTCGCCTCCAGGTGCGTAGAGCCTCAACTAAAGAAAAGAAGGGAGAAGGTCCTGGGAGGGAGTGAAAGCCTTAAATATTTACAGAACGGCGGCGGCTAGCGTGGATCAACTACGCGAGTTGTTTACCAAGGTGATGGCTGTAGAATTAACCGAAATGATATGGAGTGTTGATGTGTGATGTACAGGAGCTACGCGTGACTGATCAGGTAAGTTGTTTCGATATCACTCGATAAGTGTTTACGTCTCAACAGCGCACGTCATTGGGAAAATCAAGAATGCGGGATGTGATTTGAAGAGAGACAAACAACCTTGGTAATCCCATCCACTGGAAGCCATCCTCAATTTCCCATACAGGTCCATGTGCTTCAGATTCACTGTTCATAATTGGATGGTAATATCGATGAACACTGTCAAGCTGGACCAGACATGGATCTGACGTGTCTGGGCGATGATTATTTTTGCAGGGTTTTGTGCCGAGTACTACTGTTATAGTCTAGTTGGTCCTATCTGAAAGGTGTCAAAAGAGTCCCCGGTAATGCACTGGCCCATTCAGATATCTCCAAAGAATCGTGCAGCAATGTATTGAGTACTTCGCGGCTGAAATGCAACGACAACATATGGCCCCTCGATATACAAGTACAATCCTCAGCTCCAGTGCGAACTCTCTGGCTGCGTCAAGAATGGTGCACTGTATCGATACTTGCGTGCTTCAGAACTCTTCATCGAGCTTGTAGAGTACACTACAATAGCATGAGGTTGGTGGTTACGAAAGCATGAGAACGACAGATGGGTATGAACAGGCAAAGATATTAGAGGAGGTGCAAGTCACTGTCTGCAGCTATGGGAGATCGCATAACATGGAAGCTCCGCAGTGCTGCGAGTGCATACTTCATTTTTACCACAGTCAACCTTTCCGAGTAACTTCCCGGTCCGTTTTTGCATGATGCCCATAGTAAACTAGACGTATGGGCTGACATACAAGTGTGCTTTGTCGAGCGTGGCAACATTCAAAATTTCAGTGCACGCAGCTTCGATACAATCTCAGCGTGAAATATTTTTTGCATCTCAGCGCCGACCTTGGGGTCCTCCTCATCTGCTCCGATATCGACACCAAGTGATTCGCCGCCGCTAATACACCTGCGGACTACCTTGGCATAGATGTCTCCAACCCGCTCGGCAATCGAATCAAATATCCCCGTTTTCTCGTCCAGCATGCGCTCCCTGACCTGGTATAGCCTACTTCTTCGGACCTCAATTCCGGTGATCTCCTCGATCGGCTGCCACATTGCAATCTCTGCCAACACTAGGCCAAGGCTATAAATGTCATATGATTTCTTTGATCTCGCAGGTTCCGGGTCGAGTAGATCAGGGTGGCGGTACAAGTCTTGTTCGACTGGAAAAACATGTGTGACGGTCATCGCGTCTGGAAGTGCAGGTCTAGAGAACTCGAAGCCGGATATAAGGACATCCGAAAGGATGAAGTCTCGATCGCCTGCTGCAGTAAAGAGGACGCAGTCGCTGCGAAAGCCCTTGTGTAGCCAGTTCACGGCATGAAGGTGCAGCAGAGATTCCGACAGGCGGCAAGCGAGGGATATGCGGCTGTTCAGTGATATTCTTGTACTCGATGCAAGCGCGTCTCGTAGCGAAGCAATCCCAGCTCCTAGATCACTGTCGCCGAGAGGCCAGGAATACACCAGAGCATATCTCTGCGGTCTACTTGTTTCGTCGAGGAAGTATCCAAAGCAATCTGGCGAGCGAAAAGTTGGCGATTTGCTGGGTGAGGCCAGAATCGTCGCAAGAGCCCTCACCCGATCTGCCAACTGCCTCTTATACTTAGGCATTGCATCAATGTCTGCGATTGTCTCCCTCCATTCGATCCACACCGAACGCCCCTTGAGCTTGGTAACTGGTCGCGTTGCCCTCAATTGATCAAGGGAAACGAGATCGCTCATCTGAATTTCAAGATTTGGTGCTTCCATTGTGGCCTTCTCAAGTTCCAAAGCATGTGCTTTAAACGCGGCCAGCGAAGCTAACGATCGCATTTGGTCGTCTCGATCTACGAATGTTGATGCTCTGGAAAAAGATGGCGACATGTCGGGTCCAGCAGTCTGCTCCAGACGAACGGCAGCGATGAGATCACGAAGCTGGCTGACCTGTTCCGTTACCTGGAGGAGCATGAGGTTGGACTGTGCTTGAGCCTGCCTCAGATCATCCAGGGTACGTCGATCTAGGAAAGATTCTATTCTATCGTTGAAGTGAATTAATTTCTTAATAAGCTCCTCAAAGCTATCTTTCTTAATCACGGACCACTCAATCCTACTAGCTACGCGACCACCCTTTCTCCAAGCGGCCAATGTCCTCTCGAGAAAGGTCGAACCATGGCTCTCGGAAATCGCGATAGCCGAGCTCCGGGAAGAGGCTGCCGCTACTGGGTCGTACTTCTTAGTGACAACCATACAAGATCGGAAAGCCTTTTGTACTTCGAGAAGAATGTTCAAGATCAAATTGTGGTTGAGCTGAAGGAATTGACTGGGTTCGTCAAGTAGCTCTTCCAGTAAGCCGACTTTCTCGCCCCAGTTAAGGCATCTGGTCTGCTCGATCCGCAGGCGAGTCCGTAGGTGCTCGTAGGTCGCAGGCATATCTTTTGCCTCGATGAACATCTGGTAGCCTGTGATGCATCCAGAAAATACTTGGAGTGCTAGAGATGTTACGCTGAGGCCTATGCCAGCGGCCGTTACTGGATCCATCGCCGCGATTGAAGAAAACCCTGAGCCAATATAGACAATGACGATGCCAACTTTACATCAGGTATGTCAAGCTTGGTACCGGGGCCTTCTCTATTCGCCTTGGTACAATTCTTGAAAACAACAGCCAGCTCAGCTCAGCGACACCGCGCTCGCTCGGATGGGAATTTTGACTAAGTATGCAGCAACTTCCAGGATAGAGTAGCGCGCAATATCAACCACACAAGGCCACTCTTGGTGCCATTCCGGTAGTATTCAGGATTGGGGTGTATTTGCAAATTGAGAACGAACCCTCATTGTCATGCAGCGCAACTGGAAATTTGTCTGTGTACTCTGGTACAGTGGGGTTCAAGACGCTAGCCAGTATCGTACGTACCTACTCTAGACTAGCCCCCACTTACGCCTCCTTCGTGACTTCTCGTCTCTTGCTAGGCAAACTCGAGGCTGATCGTAGTGGCATACACTACGCAATGTAGCGGCCACGCCATTCCTCAGCTGATCGTTTCGAGATGGCGCCTTTCAGCCTTTCTGTTCACGCTTATCACTCACCGATTACTCTAAGTTGGCGATGGGCGCGTCGCGACGCTAGAGGATATGGTACTCGCTCTTTACAAAACATCAATCTCTTAGCGAATGCCACTCCATTTAGCTAATGCGAAATTTGCGCTCTTCCGCAACACTTCAAGCTATCTTCCAAGGTTCTTTTCTGGAACATCATCTGAGAGGTGCAGCTCGCTTGTTCGCCTCGTCCACAAGTCTCCAGCGATTGTCATCAAATCAGGCTTGACTTTCAGCTGTACTTAGTGATGTATAGTCATGGAGGACGCAAATTTAACGGACGAAATACAGCTGGCGGGCCCGGACTCAAGAGACTTGCGAGCGACGCCTGTGCCCATGCGGCAATCCACATGAATCCAGGGCCGAAACAGGATCTACTCATGAGTGCTTCAGATGCCATTCCCAGTGATGACCTTAAGGGTTTTCTACGGAAACTTCTGGGCTCGCCGCTTGATGACAAAGATACAGCTCCCAGGCGATTGAGAAATCAAGACTACCAGAGCATCTCCGACTATCTCCAAATGGCGGGCAAACGATCGTGGGCTGACCGACCACGAACGTTCACCGTGCTGTACATGATAGACCACGTCGAGGCCATGGATGGATTCATCGCTGAGGATCTGTCAGACATTGCCCTGCCGTATTCGGATGGGAATCTGCCAAATGTATTCTCAAAACAGGCCCGCTCACAGTTCCTCCGCTATCAGAGCAACGTTCTCGATGAAGTAGCAGCCGATATCGCCGGCGATCTGGAGGAGGGAGGTCAACATCGAAACCTCGACGGGCCTGCAGAAACCTACTTTCGCCGAGTTCGTCGGCTTGGTGAAGGTGGGTTTGCCACTGTAGACGAGGTAGTCGGGAACCTGAGCTCAAAGCATTTCGCACTCAAGCGCATGCCAAGGCATACTTTCTTTGAGACGGATCGATCGCGGCTAGAGGCTGTCAAAAATGAGCTTCAGAGCCTCAAGCGCCTGTCGCATAAACACATTGTCCAGTTGGTCGGCTCGTTCACAGACCATGAGGGGATTGGCCTTCTCATGACTCCTGTGGCAAAACAGAATCTTGCTGAATTCATGACTGCGAGAGTTGACAAGGACGGTCACGAAGATCGTAGGTTCTTGTTAAGGAATTTCTTCGGCTGCATAGCCTCCGCTGTCGATTACCTTCATTCGCAAAATATTCGACACAAGGACATCAAGCCTCAGAACATCCTTGTAAAAGACACCAAAGTATACATCACCGACTTTGGGACCTCTCGTATGTGGATTAAGGACGATACGGACACGACTGAGGGTACTGTATCGGCCTTCACCCAACGCTATTCTGCGCCGGAAGTTATTCATTCTCAGGTTTGTGTTGGCTCCTCTCTTCCATATGGCGGCTGAGCTAATGGAATCCGTGCAGAAACGCAATAAATCCGCCGACATATGGTCGCTTGGCTGTGTATTCCTGGAAATGGCTGTTGTCCTCGCCGACCGAACGCTAAGGGATATGAAGACATTCTTTTTGACGAATGGCTCTAAGCGAGAATTTGTCTATTCCAATCCAGAAGCCCTAAGCCTTTGGATTGAAGAACTCCGCTCCGCTATGATTGATTCCTGGGCCGACTATACTTTAGATAGTTCACAATCACCAGATTGCCAACCACTTGGTCTTGTGCGGCGAATGTGCGACCACGATCCGAATAGGCGCATGACTTCCGAGACTCTGGTACGGACAATCTTTGACTTCAGCGCCCCGCCCCATTACGCCGGTCAATGCTGCCGCAACTTCAAAATCAGGGTTTCGCTGGACTCTCTTACTGGAGACCCAGAGACAAGGATCGACGAACAGTCACCTGACCTTCGTAATCCAGAAGACGACAACAAGCTCGATAATCTACAGCAGGTCAGAGACGGCAGCACAACCAACTACCTCCCTCCTTTTGTTGAAGATGCTGATTTGACGGCAACTACACTTGTCGCGGAACCCGAGCGCCTGTCCGTGGGTGCAGCTGCGCCGATACCTTCCACCTCAGACAATGGTGGATCAGCGCCAAGTTCGTACCCTTCCATGCCTCTGCCGTCTGAAAGCGAGAGCCAATTAAGATCACCCAAACAGTCGGACCAGAAGTCAGCCGAGCATCAAAGGACGCCGATTGCGGAGAGAAAGCTTCCCGAGCGAGCTGGGGGCATCATAAAGAGAGGTCGGATACTTCCTCCGGCAGGCCTAGATTCAATTCCATGTCCGTGGCCAAATTGCAAGCCTCCTCCTGGTCTTGCTATGCTTTATTTTGATGGACCTCAGTCACTACGAAGCCATCTGAGGAGGAAGCATGATGTTCACGAGTATAGCTGGACGCGTTTGCTGGATGAAGACTCGGTGCTACGTTTGACTTCTGAAACGGGCCAATTTACTAGAGTATATCCAAGGGCCAAGCGCTCCGCATTTATTCATGGAGATGGCGTATCTGGTAGATTCAGCGAGAGACAGTGGCAAGAGCATCAGTCGCCACCGAAGGTAAAGCGGACAGAAGAAGGGCAAGAGGGTCCCGTTTCCAGGATTAGTGTGCAGATGCCTGGCGTGATAGGTAAAGAGGATACTACATTCGGATCTGCGCGTGTGCCCAAATCAAGCTACGTTCCATCATACGTCCTTGGTAGGTCTGCCTTGCGCACGAATTGGCTTTTCACGATGCTAATCGTGCATCTCCAGCCTCTATGAATCAATTTCGCAAAGCAGAACTTACCGACTTAATTTCTGCGATACGCAAGCCTCTGTTTGTATACGGCTCCCTCATGTTTCCAAGCATTCTAAAGCGACATGCCGAGTCACTCATGTCGACGACGGGGGTCTACTCTTCAGAACAGCGGAGGCGGATAATGACGGACTCAAGTGATTGGGCTAAGTGCAACTTCTCTATTGAAAGGGCCGCAGAATGCATGACTCCTGCTCTGCTCAAAGGATTTCAGAGGGTAAAGTTACCTGGCTTTAGCTTTCCGACGCTCAAGCGAGACAGCACAGATCCCAGCAGCATTGTGCAAGGTTTCCTGATTTTTGGACTAACACGAGAAGCTTTGTGTTGTCTTGACCATCTGTATGAGAGGGATGGTCCCAAACACCTCTTCACCGAAGAGCAAGAAGATCGCGATACCGTTTCAAAATGGGATCGTACATACGACTCCAGAAAAGATGTCCGAGTACAGATCGTAACTTCTGGTGGGAACAAGATGACTATTGACGCGACCGCGTACTTTCCGGAGGAGGAAGCAAATCTAACCGCGGCTAGAGTCGGCTGGGATCCCGACACCTTTATCCACAGCAAAAGCTTTAGTAAACTCTGTGGCGCACGATCTCGGCATTGGATGACAGAGGAGCAGAATATAGCGGATATACTGGGCATTCGATTCGTATTGCGTGGAGATGAACTTGTGAAAATGATCTGCGACAACGACCTAGGTGCGATGCGAGAGCTGCTTCAAACTGGTTTTGATGTCAACGCGCCTTCTGCAAGATTCGGATCACCGCTTCAGGCAGCAGCGCATTACCACAACGAAGACGCTGCATGGTATTTGCTCAAGAAGGGTGCCGAAGTCAACGCAGAAGGAGGCGAGTACGGTACGGCTTTAATGGCGGCCGTAGTGCAAGGAGAAGAAGGCATCGTACGACTCTTGCTAGGTAAAAAGGCAGATTTGTTCACAAGTGGGACATATATCAGCGCTCTTTACCAGGCTGTGAATCGGCAAGACGTTGATATAACTCGGTTATTACTTGAGAAGGGGGCTTGGTTGACCAACAATTACGACGAACTTCTGGATCTTGCTTCTGAGCGTGGCAATCGCGAGATACGAAAGATACTTGAAGATTACGATGTGCGAGGACTATACCTCACGCGACGTCTTCACAACAGACCAAATCGTGAACAGATTCAAGGAAGTCCGAGCAAGCGCAAGGGTCCCCAGGATGAAGCGATAGATGCGGATGGCGAGTCAAGCAAAGGGAGTATCGTCACCGAAGCTGATCGTCGGAAGATCTACCAAGCCGTTTTGGGCAAATGGCTATTACTAAAAGGAACAGAAGGCGAATGGACTGGGCTGAAAGGGGTCAAGCTCCTGCAAACCTGCTTTGCCAACGGCTTACCAGAGAAATACTTGGATAAGGATCTCCATCTCTTCCAAAATCTGATCAAATACGTTCCAAACTTGAAAGATTTTAGCCGTGAGTTCAGTGCTATGCTGGGCAGTAAGATCACGGGCAACAAAGCTGAAATCGGAGACGAGAAGAATAAAGAAGCTAGTGACACGCAAAGAGTCGCATCGACAAGCCCTCGCACTCCCGGAATGCTAGACGTGCCAGGCAAGCACACAAGTGGTCGACGAAGGGCCAGGAGTAACCCAGAGCGCCCTGCTGAAGAAGAGTCGATCAGTAACGGAATTGACCCGCGCACTTCCGACAATACGTCTTTGAAGCCGCCAGAGACCTCGAGAAGACCCCGATCATCAAGTCTAAACCCCTCCACGTCACATCCTGACGACGCTCGCAAATCTTCTCGCCACTACCATCGTGAAGATGACGAGTCTTTTTGTCTCACGTGCGACGGAAGAGGAGGCCGCCGCGGAACTTCAATACGATGCGCAGAATGCAAAAACCTAGGAGAGAAATGGAGCGAAAGCAAAAGCCGCATGACGACCTGTAGAAATTGTCGAGGAAGTGGGCGTACATATGCAGAACGAGATCGTTGCAAGGCTTGCGGCGGCAGTGGACGTGGACCCAGCTAGAGGTACGCCAATTCTCGGGTTTGTCCACAATACCTTAGCTAGATCAGACTGCATTAAACTTCAGCAAGGGTTAGAATTCACAGGTCACATCTACTCCCTGGTGCCGCCTTCTTTGTTACCATTTTAAATTAAGCCAGCTATCTCTACTTCTAGCAAGCCTTGTCAGCGAACGCCTTTTCGTGGTATGGCCTGTTCCAGTCAAGAGAACTATAAGTTCTGCTGCTCAGTCAATATGATCAACCCCCTGTGAATCACATGTTTGCAGCTCAAGAATGGCTTTATGTTGGGACACAATGCATACATGCGTCCAACCGGGTTGCAACATTCTTTGTCTGGTCAAGAATGAATCTCTTTCTTTCAAAGCGTGTTACCTCGAACAGGGCAACGCATAGTCTCTACGCTTCACTAAGTTGGTTAGTGATCGATCAAGATGAAACACTTGTATATTATTCTTCGAAGAAACTTGGTTTTAGTACTGTTTCATCTCGACTCCAATCTCTCTCTATTCCTCACTTCGACGATCCTTCGAGTACCCAGCGGGCCATTCGATCCGGACCAAGTTTTCCTTGCCACGAATTTATTTCCGACTTTCGCCATCATGACCAGCAACGGATCACATTTCCAAGGCGAAGTTCTTAAGAGGCAGGTCAATATCAAGAGCATGGTCGCAAAGCCTCCATCTCACATTGGGTCCTTGAAAGGGAAAAAAAGGAATATCGCACGATTGCCCAAGACGCAGCCTGAGTCGATCTGGAATCGACGAGGCTCACAATTAAATGTTGAGCCTATCAATCCCAAGCGTGCGCGACTCGAGGGAAATACTGAGCTGGCTGGAGATGCCGCACCAAGCCGGGACGCTCTCGTTGCACGGTATTCGAGCATCGCATCTTGCTATTCTAGAACTGATTCTTATGTTCCAGATTACGTGGTACCTCCTCATCAAAGAACGAGCTCCCAAATTCCGGATTACATGGCATCACCTCATTCTAGAACAGATTCTTACATTCCAGACTACAGTATTCTGTCCAAGAAACGTCAACGAAGCTTGGAAAACTCAGATACGTTTACCAGTCGTACGAGCCAGCGCATAAACGTTTCTAAAGATTGGCAGAATGCCGAGTTCACTTTCCGTCCTACCGGAGCCGCGCGACATGTTCAAGACCGCTTCCCTGAGGCGAGAGGGTGGCTTCATTGTCCCACTCTCAAGCGATCGAGATGTGAGCCCGGTACTATCATTCTAGCCCAGTGGGTGAAACCTTTGCTCGACAAATCTATACAGGTAGGTGATAAGTACCGTGTGGATACCGAGTACGGTCCACTGATCGTCAAGGTGCGACCGTTTGTGGTATTCGCATTCAACTACGATCACATGATAGTACTTCCCATTTACAGTTACAACGGCAGAGGAATCATCGGAATGCCACGGGAGAAACAGCAAGAGCACGTCGCGATCTTGGGCGAAGAGGAATACCGTACACAGCAGAGTAATCCATCTACAGAGCGGTACGGAGGGAATGACCCTATGACCATCGATCCCATGACAACAGCTAACGGTTGGTCAATCTCGAGAGGCTCGTCGGTCAGATTTACGGAACAGGAGACCATCGACTTGAAGAACCCAGTCTTCCCAGCAGGAAGACTCCGCCCTGACTGCACTAAGAAACTCCTGAAATTAACGGCCCAACATTTCTATCAATGCTACGCAACTCATGGTCAGAAGAAGTGAAGAGGTCTGATGTCTCGGAAGATGTTTGGGCTAGCTCACTTATTCGACTGGTTCGATGCAGTGTAGAATGCCCTTTTCTTTGTCGTCACTTATCACGGCACGGATACGGATGAAGCTGCTGCCGCAGCCCAAGTCCTCTTTTCCTTACTAACGCTATATCTGAGAAAGGTATGTAGAATCAAAGGTGGGTAATGAACACTCTTTCACTGATTTCATCTTCTCTGGGTCCGAGATTGGACTCTAACCAGTAGGCACATCCAATTATACTGTGTGGGACGGTAAGCTGCTTTATTTACACTTTTGATCAAGAAGTCCGCTCTGTTACTGGCTTCTTAGATAATCTAACTTCTTGATACTTATACGCATTCGTAGTACTTCTTTCTAGAGTATTTACCGTTTTCTTTCCCTTCCTTTTTTTCCTATTAATAGTGCTACTGGACGGGAAATTAGTCGTCGACTTGTACCTTCGACACAAAGATTACGTGACAATCCCCGGTGAATATCCCGACCTTGTCCAGAACCTTGCCAGTCGATACGCAACGAGGCAATTTTCACCCTGCATATTTGGTCAAAACTCGCAACAAATCCTATTGCTCCTATTCTACAATGCAAGGACAGACAAACCGCTCGTACAACAAAGCCACCACATCCCTCAGGTGACCCTCCAGACAGTCACCTCTGGTTCCGGCAACTCACCCTGAGCCCTGACTACCAACAACGTCTACACAACACATCGTCAGTCTCCGCATCTCGAGCCCTTGATCCACAACTTCCCAACCCCCAATTCAGCTCCCTCCATCCTCCATCCCCCCATCCCCCTTCCCCGTTCCCAATCATCCTCTCATCCACTCAGCGCCTCCCACCACCCCTC